>ONZH01025769.1:0-49677 GCA_900303285.1 Rhinella marina
TCTGCTCTTCCAGCAAAACCTCCTTCCCCCACCTACAGGCCCTCTCTCCAAACTATTTACCTGGATAGGGGACGTATTAGATATTGTACTGATGTTTTTTGTTTTTCTTCTTTTAATTGCCACCTGACCTGTGATAGGCAGAGCATGGACACGTCCCCTTAGCTGCAGTGGGAAAGATACTCCCCTGGCCAGAGCAAGCTCTTTTTCCATTTTCCGTGGTGGAAAAATCCATGAACTATAAGGTCCCAAGATAGGGGACGTATACGGTATTAAACTGAGAAGAATCGATACCATACCGGTTGATGCAACAGTTTTTCTAAATCCATTCTGGCTGTTGTCACCACCACACGCGCTAGCCCAGGGGGCACTCCTCTGGCTCTTCCAGCGAAACCTCCTCCCCCCCACCTACAGGCCCTCTGTCCAAACAATTTACCAAGGTAGGGGACGTATTAGATATTGTACTGATTTTTTTTTGGTTCTTCTTTTAATTGCCTCCTGCGATAGACGGGAATGGAACCCGGGTCAACTGCTTGGGAAGCAGCTATGCTCACCACTTTACCACCAACAGCCACAGCAACTGATAAGAACAGATACTAAACTTGATGTCAGCTGCAGTGCCAGCATGAGCAGTGGTGTCACCTGCAGGCGGTGATGGACCTCCGTTGTACCTATTTTGGTGCTTCCCTAACATGTGATGGGTATTTGCTTCGCCTTTCTTGGTCTGGGTGAGAACAATTGCCATGAGGGTAACCACCAGGCTTTTGCATGAATTTAGGGTAATGGTGGGATTAGGCAGCCTCAGAGGCATCCATGCATGCTGCCCCTGCTGTTTCCTGTCCATTTCCGTGGTGTTTCCATCATTTTCTGAGGTTTCCAGGTTTTCACCCAGCCTTCCCTAGCCAGAGCCTTCGTCCCCCGCAAAAATGGTCGAGTCTCCCATTGACTTCAATGGGGTTCGTTATTCGAGCACCCGATCATCGGGAAAAGTTTGACTCGAATAACGAGCACCCGAGCATTTTAGTGCTCGCTCATCTCTAGTCACCGCCATGCTGTGTCAGGGTAAATTTTTATGTGGTTCACCAGCTAACGCAGTCTAACTTTGTCACTCTGGGTTCACCGACATGCTGAGTGAGGGTAAATTTTTATGCAGTTCACCTGCTACCTCAGTCTAACTTGGTCACCCTGCTGTCACCGCCATGCTGTGTCAGGGTAAATTTTTATGTGGTTCACCAGCTACCTCAGTCTAACTTGGTCACTCTGTTGTCACCGCCATGCTGTGTCAGGGTAAATTTTTATGTGGTTGACCAGCTACCTCAGTCTAATTTGGTCACTCTTTTGTCATCGCCATGCTGTGTCAGGGTAAATTTTTATGCGGTTAACCTGCTACCCTCAGTCTAACTTGGTCACTCTGTTGTCACAACCATGCTGTGTCAGGGTAAATTTTTATGTGATTCACCAGCTACCCTCAGTCTAACTTGGTCACTCTGTTGTCACCGCCATGCTGTGTCAGGGTAAATTTTTATGTGGTTCACCTGCTACCTCAGTCTAACTTGGTCACTCTGTTGTCACCGCCATGCTGTGTCAGGGTAAATTTTTATGTGGTTCACCAGCTACCTCAGTCTAACTTAGTCACTCTGTTGTCACCGCCATGCTGTGTCAGCATGGCGGTGACAAAGAGTGACCAAGTTAGACTGAAGGTAGATGGTGAACCCACATAAAAACACCAGTCTACCTCAGTCTAACTTGGTCACTCTTTTGTCACCGCCAATGCTGTGTCAGGGTATATTTTTATGTCATTCACCTGCTACGACAGTCTAAACTTGGTCACTCTGTTGTCCACCGGCCATGCTGTGTCATGGTAAATTTTTATGTGGTTCACCAACTACCTCAGTCTAAACTTGGTCACTCTGTTGTTCAACCGCCATGCTGTGTCAGGGTAAATTTTTATGTGGTTCACCTTCTACCTCAGTCTAACTTGGTCACTCTGTTGTCATAGCTATGCTGTGTCAAGGTAAATTTATATGTGGTTCACCTGCTACCTCAGTCTAAATTTGGTCACTCTGTTGTCACCGCTATGCTGTGTCAGGGTAAATTATATGTGGTTCACCTGCTACCTCAGTCTAACTTGGTCACTCTGTTGTCACCGCCATGCTGTGTCAGGGTAAATTTTTATGTGGTTCACCTGCTACCTCAGTCTAACTTGGTCACTCTGTTGTCACCGCCATGCTGTGTCAGGGTAAATTTTTATGTGGTTAACCTGCTACCTCAGTCTAACTTGGTCACTCTGTTGTCACCGCCATGCTGTGTCAGGGTAAATTTTATGTGGTTCACCTGCTACCTCAGTCTAACTTGGTCACTCTGTTGTCACCGCCATGCTGTGTCAGGGTAAATTTTTATGTGGTTCACCTGCTACCTCAGTCTAACTTGGTCACTCTGTTGTCACCGCCATGCTGTGTCAGGGTAAATTTTTATGTGGTTCACCTGCTACCTCAGTCTAACTTGGTCACTCTGTTGTCACCGCCATGCTGTGTCAGGGTAAATTTTTATGTGGTTCACCTGCTACCTCAGTCTAACTTGGTCACTCTGTTGTCACCGCCTATGCTGTGTCAGGGTAAATTTTTATGTGGTTCACCTGCTACCTCAGTCTAACTTGGTCACTCTGTTGTCACCGCTAATGCTGTGTCAGGTAAATTTATATGTGGTTCACCTGCTACCTCAGTCTAACTTGGTCACTCTGTTGTCACCGCCATGCTGTGTCAGGGTAAATTTTTATGTGGTTCACCTGCTACCTCAGTCTAACTTGGTCACTCTCTTGTCACCGCCATGCTGTGTCAGGGTAAATTTTTATGTGGTTCACCTGCTACCTCAGTCTAACTTGGTCACTCTGTTGTCACCGCCATGCTGTGTCAGGGTAAATTTTTATGTGATTCACCAGCTACCTCAGTCTAACTTGGTCACTCTTTTGTCACCGCCATGCTGTGTCAGGGTAAATTTTATGTGGTTCACCTGCTACCTCAGTCTAACTTGGTCACTCTGTTGTCACCGCCATGCTGTGTCAGGGTAAATTTTTATGTGGTTCACCTGCTACCTCAGTCTAACTTGGTCACTCTGTTGTCACCGCCATGCTGTGTCAGGGTAAAATTTTATGTGCTTCACCTGCTAACCTCAGTCTAACTTGGTCACTCTGTTGTCACCGCCATGCTGTGTCAGGGTAAAATTTTATGTGGTTCACCTGCTACCTCAGTCTAACTTGGTCACTCTGTTGTCACCGCCATGCTGTGTCAGGGTAAATTTTTTATGTGGTTCACCTGCTACCTCAGTCTAACTTGGTCACTCTGTTGTTCACCGCCATGCTGTGTCAGGGTAAATTTTTATGTGGTTCACCTGCTACCTCAGTCTAACTTGGTCACTCTGTTGTCACCGCCATGCTGTGTCAGGGTAAATTTTTATGTGGTTCACCTGCTACCTCAGTCTAACTTGGTCACTCTGGTTCACCGCCATGCTGTGTCAGGGTAAAATTTTTATGTGGTTCACCTGCTACCTCAGTCTAACTTGGTCACTCTGTTGTCACCGCCATGCTGTGTCAGGGTAAATTTTTATGTGGTTCACCTGCTACCTCAGTCTAACTTGGTCACTCGTTGTTCACCGCCATGCTGTGTCAGGGTAAATTTTTATGTGGTTCACCTGCTACCTCAGTCTAACTTGGTCACTCTGTTGTCACCGCCATGCTGTGTCAGGGTAAATTTTTATGTGGTTCACCTGCTACCTCAGTCTAACTTGGTCACTCTGTTGTCACCGCCATGCTGTGTCAGGGTAAATTTTTATGTGGTTCACCTGCTACCTCAGTCTAACTTGGTCACTCTGTTGTCACGCATGCTGTGTCAGGGTAAATTTTTATGTGGTTCACCTGCTACCTCAGTCTAACTTGGTCACTCTGTTGTTCCACCCGCCATGCTGTGTCAGGGTAAATTTTTATGTGGTTCACCTGCTACCTCAGTCTAACTTGGTCACTCTGTTGTCACCGCCATGCTGTGTCAGGGTAAATTTTTATGTGGTTCACCTGCCTACCTCAGTCTAACTTGGTCACTCTGTTGTCACCGCCATGCTGTGTCAGGGTAAATTTTTATGTGGTTCACCTGCTACCTCAGTCTAACTTGGTCACTCTGTTGTCACTGCCATGCTGTGTCAGGGTAAATTTTATGTGGTTCACCTGCTACCTCAGTCTAACTTGGTCACTCTGTTGTCACCGCTATGCTGTGTCAGGGTAAATTTATATGTGGTTCACCTGCTACCTCAGTCTAACTTGGTCACTCTGTTGTCACCACCATGCTGTGTCAGGGTAAATTTTATGTAGTTCACCTACTACCTCAGTCTAACTTGGTCACTCTTTTGTCACCACCATGCTGTGTCAGGGTAAATTTTTATGTGGTTCACCTGCTACCTCAGTCTAACTTGTTCACTCTGTTGTCACCACCATGCTGTATCAGGGTAAATTTATATGTGGTTCACCTATTACCTCAGTCTAACTTGGTCACTCTGTTGTCAACTGCATGCTGTGTCAGGGTAAATGTTTATGTGGTTCACCTGCTACCTCAGTCTAACTTGGTCACTCTGTTGTCACCGCCATGCTGTGTCAGGGTAAAATTTTATGTGGTTCACCTGCTACCTCAGTCTAACTTGGTCACTCTGTTGTCACCGCCATGCTGTGTCAGGGTAAAATTTTATGTGGTTCACCTGCTACCTCAGTCTAACTTGGTCACTCTGTTGTCACCGCCATGCTGTGTCAGGGTAAATTTTTATGTGGTTCACCTGCTACCTCAGTCTAACTTGGTCACTCTGTTGTCACCGCCATGCTGTGTCAGGGTAAAATTTTATGTGGTTCACCTGCTACCTCAGTCTAACTTGGTCACTCTGTTGTCACCGCCATGCTGTGTCAGGGTAAATTTTTATGTGGTTCACCTGCTACCTCAGTCTAACTTGGTCACTCTGGGTTCACCGCCATGCTGTGTCAGGGTAAAATTTTATGTGGTTCACCTGCTACCTCAGTCTAACTTGGTCACTCTGTTGTCACCGCCATGCTGTGTCAGGGTAAAATTTTATGTGGTTCACCTGCTACCTCAGTCTAACTTGGTCACTCTGTTGTCACCGCCATGCTGTGTCAGGGTAAATTTTTATGTGGTTCACCTGCTACCTCAGTCTAACTTGGTCACTCTGGTTGTCACCGCCATGCTGTGTCAGGGTAAAATTTTTTGGGTGCTCACCTGCTACCTCAGTCTAACTTGGTCACTCTGTTGTGTCACCCATGCTGTGTCAGGGTAAATTTTGGGTGCTTCACCTGCTACCTCAGTCTAACTTGGTCACTCTGTTGTCACCGCCATGCTGTGTCAGGGTAAATTTTTGGGTGGCTTCACCTGCTACCTCAGTCTAACTTGGTCACTCTGGTGGTGTCACCGCCATGCTGTGTCAGGGTAAATTTTTATGTGGTTCACCTGCTACCTCAGTCTAACTTGGTCACTCATTTGTCATAGCTATGCTGTGTCAGGGTAAATTTATATGTGGTTCACCAGCTACCACAGTCTTACTTGTTCACTTGGTGGTGTCACCGCCATACTGTGTCAGGGTAAATTTTTGGGTGGCTCACCTACTACCTAATCTAACTTGGTCACTTGGTGGTCTCACCACCATGCTGTGTCAGGCTAAATATTTGGGTGGCTCACCTGCTATCTCATCTAACTTGTTCAGTTGTTGGTGTCACCGCCATGCTGTGTCAGGCTAAATTTTTTGGTGGCTCACCTGCTACCTCATCTAACTTGGTCACTTGGTGGTGTCACCGCCATGCTGTGTCAGGCTAAATTTTTTGGTGGCTCACCTGCTACCTCATCTAACTTGGTCACTTGGTGGTGTCACCGCCATGCTGTGTCAGGCTAAATTTTTGGGTGGCTCACCTGCTACCTCATCTAACTTGGTCACTTGTTGGTGTCACCACCATGCTGTGTCAGGCTTATGCCTGCGTCCTGGGGCGGGGGATAGGACAGCAGTGCCAGCATGGGCAGTGGTGTCACCCACAGGCGGTGATGGACCTTCGTTGCACCTAGTTGGGTGCTTTCCTAACATTTGCCAGCACATGTGCCTTGCCCATCTTGGTCTGAGTCAGCACAATTGTCTTGAGGGTCACCACCAGGCTGTTGCCCAGAATTTGGCGCAATGGTATGATTAGGCAGCCTCAGAGGCATCCATGCATGCTGCCCCTGCTGTTTCCTGTCCATTTCCGTGGTGTTTCCATCATTTTCTGAGGTTTCCAGGTTTTCAGGCAACCTTCCCTGTGCAGAGCTTTGGTCCCCTGTAAAAATACTCGAGTCTCCCAATGACTTCAATGGGGTTCATTATTCGAAACGAGCACCCAAGCATCTGGAAAAATTTGACTCGAATAACGAACACCTGAGCATTTTAGTGCTCGTTCATCTCTATTAGTGTGTCATGAGGAGTGAGATTTCACAATCTAAAGAGACTCCAGTGCAGAGTTCGTCATGAAGAGAATTACCTATAAAGCTGAAAAGCCATCTTTTTTTTAAACCAAGCAGAGGGATACTCACAGGCAGAAAGTTAGCAGCCAGGAAAGTTTGGTGCAACACTGCAAAAACAGAGCGCTAGCCTATTGGCACTTAAAGAGATGGTATAGCTATTTAACCAGTTGCCATTAAGACTGTGATCTCATTAAGATACTTTTGTAGCCCTAAGCTTGTTGCCACATACAGTACAGACCAAAAATTTGGACACACCTTCTCATTCAAAGAGTTTTCTGTATTTTCATGACTATGAAAATTGTAGAGTCAAAGACTTAGACTTAAGGCATCAAAACTATGAATTAACACATGTGGAATTATATACTTAACAAAAAAGTGTGAAACAACTGAAAATATATCTTATATTCGAGGTTCTTCAAAGTAGCCACCTTTTGCTTTGATTACTGCTTTGCAGTACTCTTGGCATTCTCTTGATGAGCTTCAAGAGGTAGTTATCTGAAATGGTATTCCAACAGTGTTGAAGGAGTTCCCAGAGATGCTTAGCACTTGTTGGCTCTTTTGCCTTCACTCTGCGGTTCAGCTCACCCCAAACCTTCTCGATTGGGTTCAGGTCTGGTGACTGTGGAGGCCAGGACATCTGGCGTAGCACTCCATCACTCTCCTTCTTGGTCAAATAGCCCTTACACAGCCTGGAGGTGTGTTTGGGGTCATTGTCCTGTTGATAAATAAATGATGGTCCAACTAAATGCAAACCGGATGGAATAGCATGCCACTGCAAGATGCTGTGGTAGCCATGCTGGTTCAGTATGCCTTCAATTTTGAATAAATCCCCAACAGTGTCACCAGCAAAGCACCCCCCACACCATCACACCTCCTCCTCCATGCTTCACGGTGGGAACCAGGCATGTAGAGTACATCCATTCACCTTTTCTGCGTCGCACAAAGACACAGTGGTTGGAACCAAAGATCTCAAATTTGGACTCATCAGACCAAAGCACAGATTTCCACTGGTCTAATGTCCATTCCTTGTGTTCTTTAGCCCAAACAAGTCTCTTCTGCTTGTTGCCTGTCCTTAGCAGTGGTTTCCTAGCAGCTATTTTACCATGAAGGCCTGCTGCACACAGTCTCCTGTTAGCAGTTGTTGTAGAGATGTGTCTGCTGCTAGAACTCTGTGTGGCATTGACCTGGTGGTCTCTAATCTGAGCTGCTGTTAACCTGCGATTTCTGAGGCTGGTGACTCGGATGAAGTTATCCTCCGCAGCAGAGGTGACTCTTGGTCTTCCTTTCTTGGGGCGGTCCTCATGTGAGCCAGTTTTTTTGTAGTGCTTGATGGTTTTTGTGACTGAACTTGGGGACACTTTCAAAGTTTTCCCAATTTTTCAGACTGACTGACCTTCATTTCTTGAAGTAATGATGGCCACTCGTTTTTCTTTACTTAGCTGCTTTTTTCTTGCCATAATACAAATTCTAACAGTCTATTCAGTAGGACTGTCAGCTGTGTATCCACCTGACTTCTGCCCAACACAACTCATGGTCCCAACCCCATTTATTAAACCTGACAGGGCACACCTGTGAAGTGAAAACCATTTCAGGTGACTACCTCTTGAAGCTCATCAAGAGAATGTCCAGGGTGTGCAAAGCAGTAATCAAAGCAAAAGGTCGCTACTTTGAAGAACCTCGAATATAAGACATATTTACAGTTGTTTCACACTTTTTTGTTAAGTATACAATTCCACATGTGTTAATTCATAGTTTTGATGCCTTCAGTGTGAATCTACAATTTTCATAGTCATGAAAATACAGAAAACTCTTTGAAGGTGTGTCCAAACTTTTGGTCTGTACTGTATGAGACAGCAACCATCGAGGTAGTTGTCCATTTGAAACTGTTATGGCCACCAGGCTTGTATGTTTTCTTCTGCCATGCTTAGGTGGAATGTCATGTGTACTACTCATTAGCCAAAAATATCTTTCTGTACACCCTTGGTCTGACACTCTTTCCAGTCCATTTAGAAAAAATAGTGTTGACCACAGATAAGTCCACAGTCATGTATCCCATGGGTTGATTGAATGAACAAAACATGGCATATTGTCAGTCAATTGGCTTTCAATTAAAGTGGTTGTCTAGGTTATCATTTTTTCATCATGTCTGAATCACATTTCATATCTGAATCATGTGAAATACCATAAATCAGTATAACAATTGTAATGTCCCTACTCTGGGGTATTACAGAGGCAAAACAAAATAGCTGTTCCAGTCCCCCTTCAGGATTCTTCACTGTATTATTGACTCAACAATGTACCTCTTCATACTACTGTGGCACTGCAGCTTAGCCTACTTGATTTTAATTGGCTAAATATCTGTACTAGACATAGCCACCCTCATATGGATGAAGCTATGTTAGGTTATTTTGTTATAAAAACTGCCACTGCCCTTCTATTCTGCCAACTGGTGGGGGTCCAGAGTAAGGGGCCCCTACGATCACACATTGATATACTATCCTAATGATAGGCCATCAATATAAGGAATTGGAAAATCTCTTTACTATTAATTGTTTTAGCTTTTTTAAGATTGTTATTTCTGTAAAGCATGTCTCACCCCAAATTGCTTTGTGGGATAATCCTGTTGTTTTAAATAAACTGGGCTCCCTGGGCATTCCATCCTCAGAGTCATGAGATTACTGTACCGATATATTAATGTCTTGATTTACAACATATCATTACTAGCAACTGTTTTTTTCAGTTAAACTAGTGGAAAAAAACATCAGGGGATTAACAAGAGATGTGGATACAGGGAGCTTAAACATAAAGATAGCTATCGTGCTGAACACAAAAATTACCATCTAGATAATAGAGTATTTTGCAATATTTCCATTTCAAGACTAAATTTTATAGGTTGTACCCCTTTACAATACAGATATTTAATAAATGGGAGACACATTAACTGAAGTACACTGCAAGGAAACAATTAAGTAGATAGAAGCAAGTGTCTACCCTTCCTCTGAGCAGTCGGAGGTATATGAAATTGTGTTATGTGATTGTTTTTGACTGAATGGATGAAACAGCTCAAAAAGCTGGTGCACAGTTGGATCCAGAAGTACTTAGGCAGTTACATGATTTTCATAATTCAGCCTCTATACACCGCCACAATGGGTTTGAAAAAAAAGCATCAATGTAATTGAAATGTACCATATTTTTCGCCCTATAAGACGCACCGGCCCATAAGACGTATCTAGGTTTTAGAGGAGTACAATAAGAAAAATATCTAGACCTCAGATCAGACCACCAAAGTTAATCAGATCTAAGCTTACAGCCCCAGTCAGATCCCCAGTGTTAATAAGACTCTCAAGTAGTGACCTGGGGTGAGTTAATGAAACTGGAAGAGGAATGGAAGGAGGGACCAGAACAGTTCATAAGGAAAGGTGTAGTGTAAAAAAAAATATCCACACACTTGTTAATTGCATTGTGACAGGACCAGGGGGAAAGTGGTAGAAGGAGTCTACATTACACCTAGGTTCCTGTCTTATACATTCTAAATAGAAGCCAGAGAATTGAAGCAGAAGGGAAAACTATGTTTTATGTCTGTAGGGTTTTATCAAAAACCATGTTAGAAGGGTCTGGCTGCTTGAAGCAGGGAGAGTTGGGTGGGTCCTTGCTCCAATTAACCACTCCAGGTTTTGTGGTTACTGTGGCTAATCACCTGAGAATCTGGGTGTGCTATAAAAGGGCAAACAGCTCACTAGCTGGGGTCTCTGCTCCTGGGAAAACTCAAATGTGAGTAAAAAGAAAACTGCATGTTTTGTTCACGGTGCTGGGTACAAGACTCAGTTTCCTTAGTTAGGAATTGCTCTATGTCTACAGGTAGCAGCCAGGGTTTTCTTTTGTTTTGTTCTGTTTTGTTTAATACTTTTGTGTGCAAAAGCCAAATAAAACTGGCTGAGGCCAGTTGCACCATACTTCCTTGGACTGGACTATGTATTGTGTGCCATCAGCCCCCGTCTATCCCAGGAGATGGTGATCCCGTGAGCTAATCCCATTACAGTCTGTATACTAATGCCAGAAGCCTCATTAATAAAACTGGTGAACAAGAATTAGTAATGTCTGAGAAGGACTATGCCATAGTGTGAATAACTGAAACATGGCTGGATGATAGCTATGACTGGGTAGTTAACAGGGTTACAGTCTGTTTTCATAGGATAGTAAAAAATAGAAAGGGGGAGGGGTCTGCCTTTATGTAAAGCCTTGTCTGAATCTTACAATCCAGGAAGATATAAGTGGGGGTAATGAACATGTGGAGTCACTGTGGGTAGAAATACATGGTGAGAAACACAATAATAAAATATTAATAAGGGTTTGTTATAAGCGACAAAATATAACAGTCCACAGAACTGAAGTGAAATAGATGAGGCGGCAGATCATAATGATGTCATTGTTATGGGGGACTTCATCTTCCCAAATATAGACTATAGCACAAAAAAACTATAAAAAAAAATTAGGATATGTAAAAGACAGATAAATACAGCTAAGCTGGGGAAAGAGAGGCTCATTGCCAAAAAGTGTAAAACTAACCTTAAAATGTTCTTCAATTACATAAATGGAAAAATGTTTAAACCTAAAAAAGTTGGCTCTTTAAGGAGTGATGAGGGTGGAGTTATAGAGAGCGATCAGGAGAAAGCAAATTTATTAAACATGTTTTTCTCCACTGTATTCACAGTGAAATGAAATGAAATGTCAGATGAAATGCACAGTGTCAAAGTAAACTCACCATTAATTGTAGCCTGTCTGACCCTGGAAGAAGTGCAGCAGCGTCTTAAAAAGATTAAAATAGACAAATCATCTGTAATAGACAGACCTTTATTTATGATATTTAAAGACTTTATAATGAAAGGGTCTGTTCCACAGGATTGGCACTTAGAAAATGTGGTACCAATATTCAAAAAGAGGTCAAAAACTAAATCTAACATCTGTTGTGGTTATACAGTTTGATGGTTTTCTAAGAGATATTATCCTGAAGTATCTCAGTGAAAATAAGTGCTTAATACCGTATCAGCAGTCTTGTCAAACTTTATAAATACATAACGTCGGTCAACAATGTATAAAGGTAAAAATGAAGCTATATGACAAAAACAGATTGGTCTAATCAATCCTAGTTCACAGCAAACTCTCAAAAGCTTACACGTTTGGAAACCAGTCACCAGTATATGCAGTGACACAGTCTCCTTAACAATGATGCAAATATTTTTATTTCATCCTCTCCTCTTTAGCCACTTGTCAGCCCTCTCAAGCACAGGTGTTCATAGCTCCACACGCTTGACAATACATATGGAAAAACACAAGCAGGGTCCAAATGGCATTAAAACTATTAGAAATAAAAAAGAGGACATATATTGCAGACTGCTAGGAAAATTCAAAAACCACAGGTTTTATTTTCCATACTCACAAAGCTCAAATAAAATACAGCATGTCTCAATAGTTAAACACTGTTCAAATTGCTGGACCCAGGGTTTCTCACATTCTCAGCTTTGTACGGGGATGCTCCGACATGTGTGTGCTCATTCATGACCTTTTAAATGGCCAGTATTCCTTCTTCAGCCTATGGCTGGCAGTCCCCGACTACTTTATATATCTACCACAGTGGGACGGTGCCTGAGCTTAGGTTTCTAGTTCCTATTTATTGAACTATTGTCACCTGCCCTGACTTGGACTTGTTTCTTGGCTACATTTAATCACAGCCTACCCTGACCTTGGCTTGCCTGATTACAACTATTGCCAGACCCCTTGGTACCTTGTACTGGTGTTTTTGACCCCCCCATGGGTCAGCTACCAACTACAGCAGGACTTTCTCCAGAGGTAGCAGCTTGGTGGCTCTCCTGCAGTGAAGACCAGATCACATGCATTGATCACATGCATTCAAAATTAAAGGGCGAAAATTGGGGGATTTTCAGTATAATGCCCTTAGATTAAGCCCAAAATCAAACTGGTTAGTTGGTACAGTGGGTCCACTGCCCGTTACGGTCCCATTGCCACAGGTATATAAAATCCAGCACCTAGCCATGCAGTTTGCCTTTACATGGGTCATTCTAAAGAGCTCATTGAATTCCAGTGTGGTAGGATTTATTTATTTATTTCAAATATGTCTGAGTTGTGTCTCCCTCTATTTGTATTGTATGTCTGTGAGTTGACGGTGTGCTTCTTCTACATAGTCCAAAGTGTTCAAAAGGACTATAGCATCACCTTTATCGGCAGTTTTTATGGTGATTCCTTTGTTCTTTTTTAAGGTTTGAATCAACCTCTTTTCCTGTATGTTGCTGTTGAATGTTTCTTTTATATGTTTGTCCAGTATTGCAGACTGTACTACATTTCTAAAAGAGTAAATGTACTGGTCCAAAATTGTATTGCGGCCCGGGGGAGGTTTTTTTGTCCACCAGTGCCAATTGTCCTGTAGCATAAACGTTTTGCATATAGACTGTTATAGGTGTGCAGCATAGGATTCTTTAAGCAAAGTCCTTTGGGGATTAAGTATTCCTTCTTGCATGTGGTTAAAAAGAAAATGTCGCTGTCCAGGTGTGCCAGTTTTTTCAGAAGATTCTTTAATTCCATCTGTGTACGGTAAATTATCTTTGATGTATTGCACTGACATATGAAAACCATATGCCGCAACCTAGGAGGTGTAGGAGCAGAGGATGGCAGTGGAAGTGAGTCTTGCTGAAACAGTCATTTACAGTCTCAATCCTCACACCAGAACCAGGGCTTGCTAGAGCCAGGGCAGTATTTCTTCCATCGGGAACACAGTGAGGTTGGGGCTCCTGACTGATGGTAGTTAAGATCCCCTTATGTTATAGGTTTGGTGCAAGTGCAAGGCTGGAGGTGTTGGGTACAATGGCTGGCATATGGCGCTGGAGTCAGTAACAAGACCAGATGCAGAAAATAAACGTCTCTCTAACTAAAGTACAGAATAGGAGTTGTAGTACAATTCACATTGCTTATCTCCCAAAATACTAATGTATGGATTTGAGCAAGGATGGGGAATGTAGTACTCTTCCCTCTCTTTCTCTCCAAAGTTTCTCTCTCTCTATCTCTGCAGAATCTACGGCTGGCAATATTACTCTAGCAATGCTAGCTGTAAATTCCAGCTGACGAAAACAAGGTTAAGATATCACTGGCCATGTCATGTCCATGCGTGAAGGGTGTCTAAGCAATGTCCCTCTTACAACAGTAAAGTCAGTAGACTTGATCAGCAAATACCTTACTGGCTGACTGCAGTGCTAGACCATGCAGATTTTGGACCTTCTTTGCTCTTTTTTATCTCTCTCTATCTCTCTGGAGTACTATAGTAATGGTGAAATCTTTTTCTCAGCAGATAATCCTCAGGTGAAGGTCATTCTCTGTAACTTTGGTCCATTCCTGTGAGGAGTAGAGCACATGTCACAACTATTACTTCCTCCTGTAAGTTACTACTAACTAGACTAAGCTAGGCGCAGATCCAGGTTCCCCACCTAACTTCCTGAAAGGGCTCAGTCAGGATTATTATCCCCAACTGATCCATACAAAGACATACCAGTACATTACAAGATAAAAACATATAAAATAACAGTAAAGGGGTTGTGTAGGCTTTTAATATTGATGACTTATCCTTAGGATAGGTCGTCAATATCAGATTGGTGGGGTCTGACACCCGGCACCCCCGCCGATCAGCTAAATGAGAAGATGGCGCGCACAATGTGACTGTGCCATCTCCCTTACTTCTTCCTGCTCACCGCTGCTGTCTATGGGAGCAGTGAACAGGAAGAGAGATGGGAAATAGCACTTGCACACTTTGCGCGCCATCTCATCCTACAGTTAATCGGTTGGGATGCGGGGTGTCAGACCCCGCCGATCTGATATTGACATCGATATTAGTCACCAATATTAAAAGCCTGGACAACCCCTTTAAGTGACATTAGATAGAATTAAATAACATTATGTAACATAAATAGTTTGCAAGTAGCCTGCCCTGTGGTACTGGGATACCACACATACAGCTAACTTACAAGGGTGTTCATACAGAGACTAAACTATGAGTAAAATCTTATTTTATTGAATCTCAGATGCTATGCTATCACAAATCATTTGCACTAAAACGTCTCCAAATGGCCTTGTAGTGAGTCAGATTAAAAAATAGAGATGAAGATGCTCCAGTTGGAGAAAAGCTCATAGATGTCGTTTTCAAGCTATATTTAATGATTTAGAAGGTTTTAAAACTGAGCTTAAAACCTCTTATTAACAATGCTACAATTCAATCCAAGCACTCCATGCAATCCCTTCCTGGAAAGTCTCTTATGAAAAATCATTTGATATAGTTGAAGTCACCTTCCTCTGACCCCTGTACTTAGTAAGACCTTTACATATGTTAGGAAATTTCCTGCAACATGAATATTATTATACATTCATTAATATGTACATGAGCCAGAGCAGGAATATATTAGGCTGAGCCTGCTTTCAAAGAAAAGATACAGCACAAAATATAGCTATGCTATTCTCAGAAGCAGGAATATTTGGCAAGCTTGACTTTTGTTAACAAATAACAACCATGTTATTTACAGTGTAACCTTTACACTTGCCTCGGAGGTCAAATATAGATGAACGTAAATCAAAACCACATTATATGAATTAATTTACAATTATGATGGCACTTAAATCCTATCTAGGTGAAAAAAATGGTGCCTTATGAAGACACTATATGGCAGTATATCAAGTGTGTTTGGACCCACAACATGGATGTATAGCCTCTGTGCACACGACACTGCCATTTGCTCTGGCTTTACCTCACATACCACTACTCACATAAAGTTACATTATTTGGTTTTCGGGTGAAATTTATGGAAAACTTCACATTACAATTATACTATATAATGAAAGTAGGGCATTTAAGTAGAAGCAGACAATGGTGATTTCCTCATCTCAAAAAATGTATTGAAACAAAAGCCAACAACAGTGGTGGGTATAACCCCACAAAAAATGTCAGTGTGTCAATAACTTGTCATGTGGGCTTGAGCATCAATTACAGCTTGACAAGGATGTCTCATGCTGTTCAAAAGTCGATTTATTGTCTGCTAAGGCATAGCATCCCACTCTTCTTGAAGGGTGGCCCTCAGGTCATTGAGGTTCTGGGATACAGAGTTACAAACCTCTACACGGCGACTCAGCTGATCCCATAAGTTTTCAATGGGATTCAGGTCTGGAGAAAGTGCAGACCACTCTATTTGAGGTACCCCAGTCTCCAGCAGCCGTTCCTTAATGATGCAACCTTTATGAGATGGCACATTGTCATCCATGAAGATGAAATTAAGCCTGTGTTGTTCATGCAGAGGCACAATGACTGGCTTAATTATGTTATTCAAGTAGTATGGGCTTGTCACTTTACCATTCCCAAAGTGTTGGGCAGTTCTGTATTGACTAGACACACCTGCCCACACTGTAACACCACCGCCACCACTAAAGGCTCATCTGGTAACAGTGGCTGATACATAGAACTCTCCTTGACATCTCCAACATCATTGGCGGCCATCATTTCTGGCCATCAGTAAACAGCACTGAGGCCCACTAGTCCCTTGTCTAGCATAGATGCCTACTGGCCCATGCAAGATGATGAAGCCTGTGCCTGGTGGTGTGGTCAGGTACCTTTGCAGATCGTCTAGTACGCAGACCACGTTTATATAAAAATGGTTTCAAATGGTCTGACGTGACACTTCGGTGCCTCTCACCTCCCTTAAATGTGCCTGGAGTTCTGTGGCATTCAGGGCATTGTTCACAATTAAGTGGGCATCAGTGTGGGGCGTGGCCAAAGGACGTCCACTTCTATGCCTTTCTGTGACTCTTCCAATCTCTCTGTTTCTCTGTTGCCACCTGCTGATGCTCTCTAATCTCAGTGTCACTTCTGTCTGATAACATCCTGCTTGAAGCCTCGCAATGGCAAGATACTGTTGATCAATTGTTAGGTGTCGTCTTGGTCTCATGATGTCAAAATTTAAACAGCATGATGAGGAGGACTGTTTAAATACCAATTCTAATTAAAATAGGACATTTATTGAGCAATTCATGGATCAAACACCTGTTATGAATTTTGCCGTTAAGCTCCTTTTTAGAGAACATCAAGTTATGCAAAAAGTACTGAAACACTGAACAGCTGGACATGTGCATTTAAAAGTTTAAAGAATGTCACATTAAGTTCACCTCTAAAGGTTAGAGTGCATTTTAGGTTCATCCTGAAATTTCACCTTCAAGCCAAATATCCCTAACTTTTTGTGAGTAGTGTATATTCAAATCTGGTGGAAATGTGCCAAAGTATGTGGAATTTTAGATGCATTTTTTTAAATGATCATGGGGTTTCAGGGCATTGGACCACCACTGCTCCCATATTGATGGCTTAAGGATAGACTATCAATATATATTCTCCAGAAATACCATATTTTACGGACCATAAGAAACATTTTTAGTAATAAAAATCTTGCTTAAAAGTGCCTGCATCTTATAGTCTGAACTCAGGGTGGTCAAGCAGTGCCAGACCCCCTGACTGCCTTACTGATCCAGCAGAAAAAACTCTGGCCAAAGGTTTCCCCAAATTGCAGTTACTAAGATGAAATCTCTGTACTGCAAAGACCTTCGATGTTGTCACCGTATCCTATGCCTATTAATAAAGATGCACCCTATGTCTATTACTAAAGATGTACTCTATGTCTATTACTAAAGTAAAGATGTGACCTGTTTCTGTTACTAAGGATGTGCACTATGTCTATAACTAAAGATGTACAATATGTCTATCACTAAAGATGTGCCCTGTGTCTATTACTAAAGATGTACCCTGTTTGTATTACTAAAGATACACTCTATGTGTATTACTAAAGATGTGCCCTATGTCTATTACTAAAGATGTGCCCTGTGTCTATTACTAAACATATGCTCTATGTGTATTACTAAAGATATACCCCATGACCCTGCTTTATCATATCTTCACTCCAGAATTCTGGAGTCAAAAAGTTGCAAAATAGGGCTTTTGCTACATTTTTGTGCAAAATTTAACCTGTTCAGCTGAACTTCCCTGCCCATATATGGAGTCAATGCTGCTGAGAGTCCCTACTCCATATATGGAGTCAGTGCAGGGGGTATCCCCAAGCATTAGCAGTATGCTTGGGGACACCCTGTGTATTTAAGCTTTAATAAACTTCTATTTTTGAAGTGTTTCTGTCGTGATTCAAACTGACAACCATCTACATTAAAGGCAAGAGCCTTAACCACTGAGCTCTAGAGCTCAATGTTAAACTGCTACAGAGAAACCTCATAGTAGTTTCTCATGTATTACCATATTTTTCACTTTATAAGATGCACCTGATGATAAGACGCACCCCAGAGTTTAGAGTAGGAAAATAAGAAAAAAATATTTTTCATCACACTTCATATCAGACCCCCATAAATTTCAGGACATCACATCAGACCTTCATATCAGCCTTCCATGTCAGACATTTTTAGTAATAAAAATCTTGCTTAAAAGTGCCTGCATCTTATAGTCTGAACTCAGGGTGGCCAAGCAGTGCCAGACCCCCTGACTGCCTTACTGATCCAGCAGAAAAAACTCTGGCCAAAGGTTTCCCCAAATTGCAGTTACTAAGATGAAATCTGTGTACTGCAAAGACCTTCGATGTCACCGTATCCTATGCCTATTAATAAAGATGCACCCTATGTCTATTACTAAAGATGTACTCTATGTCTAAAGATGTGACCTGTGGGATGATGGGATGATGTCTGAAAGCATCTTCCTTTTTCGGGGTACCAGGCAAGGTTGTCCCCTCTCCCCCCTGCTCTATGCCTTATATATTGAGCCATTGGCGATTCTGCTAAGATCTAATGAATTGGTGCGGGGGTTTGGAGTTAGGGGGGAGAGGGATGTAATATCATTATATGCTGATGACCTATTACTCTTTTTGGCGGATCCGAAAGTGTCAGTACCGGAAGTTATTGGGGTGGTCCAGGAATTCGGAATATATTCCGGGCTCGAGATTAACTGGACTAAGTCCGTGATGCTTCCCCTTGGAAAGGAGAGGGGGGAAGTGGGGGTTCAGTTGAAGGTGTTAGAGTCAGGGGATGCGTTTCGGTATTTAGGAATAATGGTCTCAAAAAATATAGATGATTTTAATAGGCTTAATACATACCCCATTGTTAAGGAAGTAGGTAGGAAAATAGACATTTGGAATAAACTTTGTTTGTCTAAAGTAGATAAAATTTCCCTTATAAGAACGGTAATATTGCCAAAATTGTTGTATCTATGTTCCTCTGCCCCTGTATGGATAGATGACTCCCACTTTAGGAGGTTACTTTCCTCATTCAATGCACTAATTTGGGGGAGGAAACACGTAAGAATGAAGGTAGATTCTCTATCTCTACCCAAAAAAAAAGGTGGACTCGGTCTCCCAAATATAAAGAAATATTATATAGCTACACAAATGTATTGGATCGTGAGTGCGCAGGGAAGTGACCTATTTGGGTGGGTTAGACAAAGCTTAGAATGGAAATTTACCACTCTTCAGCTATTAGAATCTGGGATATTGGAATCAGAGCAGTGGAAAGAAATTAAAATGTTAACAGCGGTGAGGAAAACTTGGGAGTACTTTAAGAAAATAATGGGATATGGGGGGATCTTTAATAAAGCTATTATTTGGGGAAATGAGAACTTGAGCAATGTTAAACGATTGGGGAAACTGAGACCACTGGAAGTAGGGGGAATACTGTGTATAGACCAAATGGTAAATAAGGAGGGATTTAGAACCTGGCAAGAGGTTAAAACGGTGCACGAGTTGAGTGAAAAGGCTTGGTTTGAATTTTTGCAGCTTAAAAGGGCGTTGGTAAAAGATTTAAAGAAGAAGATAATAGTGGAGTTTGATGATTCGTTGGTACAACTGTGTGAAGGGGGAGAGAAGAGGAGGGTGGTTTCTAAAATATATGGGTATCTTGTAGATAAAGGGGTAAAAGAATTTAATAGTTTTAACAAATGGAGCAAGGACATTGGGGAACTAAATGAGTTCCAGAGAGAAAGAATATTTCAAAATATACGGTATGTCTCACGATCAGAGAACCATCGCCTGATTCAATTTAATATCGTTCACCGGTTGTACTACACCCCAATGTTTTTGAGTAAAATTTATAAAAAAAGTATAGGATGTTCAAAGTGTCAGGAAACACAAGCGGACTGGGTGCACATTTTTTGGTCATGTAGTAAAAATCGAGAAGCCTGGGACAATATTTTGGGTAAAATAGAAGAAAGAGTAGGGGTGAAAATTAGATTTACCTTACCACTTATAATATTGGGAGATGACACTGAGTTGAACTTGCCCAAGGGGTTAAAAAGAAAGATATTAAGATGGCTGTTTTATGTTAGGATAGTAATAGTTAGGAACTGGTCTTCGCCTACTCCCCTGACGGAAAAGAGTTGGAGGGAAACTGAACTTTATTATGAAGCCTTCTTTGGAACTGAATGAAGGATAAAAAGGGGAAGGAAGGGAAGAAGGGAAGGAGGAAAGGAAGGGAAAAAAAAAAAGAAAGGAGAAAAATTTAATTTTTTTTTTTTTTTTTTTTTATTATTTTCCATGGACCAAAGGGTTGGGGGTGGGAGCTGGGATAAAAAAAAAATAAAAAAAATAAAAAAAAGATGTGACCTGTTTCTTTTACTAAGGATGTGCCCTATGTCTATAACTAAAGATGTACAATATGTATATCACTAAAGATGTGCCCTGTGTCTATTACTAAAGATGTACCCTGTTTGTATTACTAAAGATAAACTCTATGTGTATTACTAAAGATAAACTCTATGTGTATTACTAAAGATGTGCCCTATGTCTATTACTAAATATATGCTCTATGTGTGTATGCTCATGTATTACCGTATTTTTCACTTTATAAGACGCACCTGATGATAAGACGCACCCCAGAGTTTAGAGTAGGAAAATAAGAAAAAAATATTTTTCATCACACCTCATATCAGACCCCCCATAAATTTCAGGACATCACATCAGACCTTGATATCAGCCTTCCATGTCAGACCCCCATCAGACCTCAGATCAGCCCACTGTGCCCCCATATCAGCCCACTGTGCCCCCATCAGACCTCAGATCAGCCTATTAGCCCCCATATCAGCCCACTGTGCCCCCATCAGACCTCAGATCAGCCCCCATATTACCCCACTGTGCCCCTATATCAGCCCACTGCCCCTCATCAGACCTCAGATCAGCCCACTATGCCCCCATATCATCCCACTATGCCCCCATAGCCCACTGTGCCCCCATATCAGCCCACTGTGCCCCCATCAGACCTCAGATCAGCCCCCATATCAGCCCACTGTGCCCCCATATCAGCCCACTATGCCCCCATCAGACCTCAGATCAGCCTATTAGCCCCCATATCAGCCCACTGTGCCCCCATCAGACCTCAGATCAGCCCCCATATTACCCCACTGTGCCCCCATATCAGCCACTGCCCCCTATCAGACCTCAGATCAGCCCACTATGCCCCCATAGCCCACTGTGCCCCCAATATCAGCCCACTCTGCCCTATCAGACCTCAGATCAGCCCCCATATCAGCCCACTCTACCCCCATCAGACCTCAGATCAGCCCCCATATTAGCCAACTGTGCCCCCATCAGACCTCAGATCAGCCCACCCAGCCCCATAAGGATAAAATAAAAAAGACTCTCACCTCTCCTGCGCCCGGTCTCCGCTCCTGGTCCGGCACTCCTCTGTCTTCTCTGGATTGGCGCTGCACTGTCACCTGACTGTGTGCAGCATCAGGTCATAGTGTGTGCACTACATCCTGACGCTGTACGCAGTCAGGACAGTGCAGAGCCGGCCCGCAGAAGACAGAGGAGCGCCGGACCCGGAGCGGACTTATGCTCTTCATTTTCCACGTCAGTACAAATCCGGCAATACCACATATGTATACTTTTTCTTGCGTTTTAATACTGAAAAAAAAACAAATTAAAACATTGGAAAAAAATATTTTTTTTCTTTTTCATCGCTATATTGTGACCTCCATGACATTTTTATAGTAATGTCTACTGAGATGTGTGGGGGTTCATTTTTCTTGCGAGGTGCTCAGTTGTTTTTGACTATCATTTTGGGGTGTGTATGATTTTTTGATGACTTTTATCCAATTTTCTTGGAAGATAAAGTGATGAAAAAACAGCAAATTGTCCATTTTTATTTTTTTCTGTTACGTCATTCACCATATGGGCTAACTTTTTTATATTCTAATAGCATGGGCGTTTTTGGATACAGCGATGCCCATGATGTTAATTTTTTTTAAATTGTTTGTTTTTATTTTGTGGAAAGGAGGGTGATTAGAATTTTTCTATATATATTTTTTTTTTACTTTTTGTTAAATTCTCAAGTGGACTGCAACTTATACAGAACAATGGAAATTGCTCCATTATTCTGAATAGAAATCACTATATCCCAGTTCAGTGCTGCCACCTAGTGGCCTGAACTGGGATATACTAATAATGAGCCTGGAAGCCAAGGACAGGCTGCAGCTTATTATTAGAACGGGGTGCTTTCCAAAAGCACAACTGAACAGTAAGCACACACTTCTGGTGTTTAACACTCTCAGATGCTAAGGTGACATTTGACCATGGCAGCTGAGTGGTTAAATGTCCATGGTCATCAAAACCGCAGATTTCAGACATTGACCGTGGGTGCCCTCTGCAATTGCTACATCTTTATAGACCTGACATACACTGTACGTTTACGGATGTCAGGAAGGGGTAAATGGTCACATGACTAATTGTGTATAGGACAGAGGTTTCTTTGTGCACGGACTGCTGGAGCTTGTGGAGGTACTTGCCTGCAAGTGGCCATGTGAGGGAGTGCAGTGCAGTCTCGGGGTACATGCTGAAAAATGACCCGCTCCATTGCTATAGCTTTTGGTGGGGAAGGGGAACTCATTCCTGTGAGGGAAGGGGGTATGTGGTGTATTTTGGGGCCATGAGGGTGCAGATATGTGTTTGTGCAGCTTTATGGGGTATAAATTTGTGAGGGGGGGCACTTGGTGTATTCTGGGGCCATGATGCAGATGCAGATCTGTGTGAGGAGCTTTATTGGGCCCCACTTTTGATTTAACCAAGGGCCAGATTAGATTGGGGGTTGATGCTTCATTTCTCCATTGGTGACGCTGTAAGGAAAGTAAAGAGTTGCTATCAGCTCTCCCCACAGATAACTGATGGATGGAAATACAGTTCTTGATTGGCTAATTGTAAAGGGGCCTTTCTAAGAAGGCAGAGAACTCCTTTAATATTTTTTAACTGGTCGATGGTGAACCTATACCTTCATTGTCATCCTTCTCTCTTTTACATTTAAAAAATAACATTAACTCAGAACATATTTAAAATCATTCTAAATAATCTGAAACAAATTAACCAGAAAATGTAAAGAATCTAGAAGGAGGGCCAAATATGGATCTCATTGTAATCTAATTTGCTGTGTTTTTCTAAGATTACATGCTCATACACCTATACTATAGGAATAAGAGAATTTTTACATAATGGGACAAACTACAAAGTCTGACTTTATCTCTCAAATCCAGATTTGGAGAACGCCTTTTGAACTGCTGAAGGAGCTGGTAATGCTATGTTATATCAAACCTGATGGTCATTCAATGATAAGTGTTAATACTAGTAATCCCCACGTCCACTTTGCCTTTGAACTGATCGCTGCCTGCCGTAACAGTGTTATCCTTTTCTGAACTGTCAGTATCAGGGAGGATTAGGTGCATGTTTAGGCTGGGTGAACTCATGAATGAAAATATTTTGCTTGGCAGTTTTTAAATGTAGACTAGCCCCCTCCCCTCCCCCTTCCTTAGAAGCCAAAGCCTTTGGCAAAAGGCAACATTTCATTCAGATTAGCCAGTTCATATTGGGAGGTCTCAGCAGATGTATTTTGCTCTTTCTCTGAATATTTGTTGGCGGGTCTATGCACTATGATGGTTACAAAGACAACTACAGATGTATCTGATGACATGTTGTGTTCAGCATACATGATAAATAAAACCTTCAGACAAACATAAGCTCCATCAGCCAGCGAAACTGGAATAATGTAGATTACAGAAGTTTTTATCAGGATATAAATATTGCTCCCTGAATGGGAATGAAAGTAATGATATCTTCATGCTGCTGTACAGAATGCTATAAAGTACTTTGTAGCTGGGTATCATTGAAGGCAAATGACAGAGCAAACAGTCACCAGAGAACATCGGCAGATCGGGAACTTAAAGTTGCCCTTGAAAAAAAGCTAAAAACAGCCCTATATTGTAGGTGCCCAAATTTAGAGAAGATGGGGCAACACAAGTAGGCACGGCTAACATAATCCACAAGTAGGCATGGACAACAGAGGTACATAGACAGGGCCAACAATACCGTAGTTCGGCACAAAATATCGACCCAGTAGAACCAGATACCATAATGCAGCATAAAAAACTGCCCTATCACCATACCGGCGGCTGCTGGCCAGGTGCTTAAGTACCTGATACTCCTAGCATAAAATAAGGCTGACAGCATGAAGAAAAGTATGTACTTGGCCAGCAGCCATAAGGAGGGCTTGGGTGGTCCCGTAGGGTCTATGGCTATTCGGCCATCAATTTATTATGTTCAATAGTCAGTGGGTCTGATTTATCATATTTATACATAAGTGAAAAAGTTGAAAACGTTGCATACTGTGTATTTACAACTTTTTCAACACCACTTGTGCAAAAAGTTTTGCGCAAGTGTTGTTTCTCCACTGCCTTTGCCAATTTCCTGAAAAGAGGGCATAGTGAGGATGGGGAGGGGCAGTGTCAGCTGCCCCCCCACCCACATTTATAATCTTTTATGCAAGCTTTTTGGCATAAAAGAACACTGAAATCTACGCCCGTCAGTATTGGACTGCTGGATGCTGTGACTAATTCACATTTTAATCATCATACATTAGATGCAGCATCCAGTAGCATTCCTGGTTATCATAGAGCTGGTTGGAATTTTAGGGAGACAACAGCAAAAGAAAAAAGCAAATTGATTCAAATGGGTCGAGATTTGCAGTTAGTGCTCGTTCACGGCTTTCTACAAATATGTATGGTGGGATGAGTCATAATACAGCAACCATAGAAGTCTATGAGGCCATAATGTACATTCCTATGCATGCAATTTCCATACTAGGCAGATCACTACCCTTCTGATGCCGTGTTACATATATGTACTTTGCTTAAATGGGTTTTCAGGGTTTGCTAAGGCTTGTTCACTTGAATAGGATGAAGCTGCAATACCCTGCACTTCCTCTACTAAGTTTGCGACATTCACCAAGAAATATGATTTGTTACAAATTAATTAATCACAAATCTCTATAAATCAGGTATACCCAGACCACTGTGCCTTAGGGTACAGCCACACAAAGTGGCCATGCTGCCAGCGGGTTGTGGCCATGCTGCAGTGAAGAACCGCCCAGCCAATTAGCCTGTAGCTGCCTTTCAATTAACCCCTTCCCGCCCAGCTCCTCACATGTACGGCGCTGCGGGACGTGAGTTGCCGCCCAGCGCCGTACATGTACGGCACGCTGATCGGGCGGGTGCAGGAGCTGCGCCCGCCCGATCAGCGGCGGGGGTCCGGCTGTGCCCAGGTGCCGGAACCCTGCTGAATGCGCCAGCATCGGTGAAAACACCGATGCCAGCGCATTAACCCTTCATGACCGCGGCACATGAGGTGTGCGGCATGTCACGATGGCGAGCGGGGGTGGGCCATCGGGTCCCCGCGCTGCTGTGACGGGGACCCGATGGCTTGGATAGCAGCCCGATGCCTTCCTTAGGCATCGTGGCTGCTATCCCTGCGTGCCTGTGCGTGCCTGCGATCCAGCCCCCTTCCCCCTTCCTTAGGCATCGTGGCTGCTATCCCTGCGTGCCTGTGCGATCCAGCCCCCTGGAACGCACAGGAAGCAGGCTGTAAGTGCATTACATTGAGTAATACACTTACAGCCAATGCATTACAATACAGAAGTATTGTAATGCATTGTAAAGGGGATCAGACCCCCAAAAGTGAAACAAAGTAAAAAAAATTAAAGTTTTACAAAAAATAAGTTTCAAGTTAAAAAAGACACTTTTCCCAGCCAGGTGAATGCAGTAAAAAAAAAAAAAAGTGTCAAAACAGCCATTTTTTGGTCACCTTCCCTTACAAAAAGTGTAATAGCAGGTAATCAAAAAGGCGTATTTAACCCAAAATGGTACCAATCAAACCGTCATCTTGTCCCGCAAAAATGATACCCTACCTGAGACAATCGCCGGAAAAATAAAAAAAATATGCTCTCTGAAAATGGCAACACAAAAAAAAGATTTTATTCTGTTCAAAAATAAATCTAATGTGTAAAACTTTCAAAAAATAAAAAAGTTAGACATATTTGGTATCGCCACGTCCGTAACAACCTGCCCTATAAAAATATTACATGAGATGGCCCCCCAGGTGAATGCTGCAAAAAATAAAAACTATGCCAAAACAACCATTTTTTCCCCTCTTGCCTCACAAAAAGTGTAATAGCAGGCGATCAAACAGACGTATTTACCCCAAAATGGTACCAACCAAACCGTCATTTCGTCCCGCAGAAATCTAGACCCTACCTGAGACAATCGCCCAAAAAATAAAAAAAAATATGGCTCTCAGAAAATAACACAAAAAAAAAGATTTTATTCTGTTCAAAAATGCATCTAAAGTGTAAAACTTTCCAAAAATAAAAATGTTAGACATATTGGGTATCGCTGCGTCCGTAAAAACCTGCTCTATAAAAATATCACAGGATTTGCGCCCTCTGGTGAATGCTGTAAAAAAATTTTTAAAAAACCATGCCAAAGTGTAATACCAAGCGATCAAAAAGTCTTATGTACCCCAAAATGGTACCAATGAAAACATCAGTTCATCCCACAAAAAATGAGCCCCCACATAAGACAATAACTCAAAAAAATAAAAATCAGTGGCCCCCGCAAACCATTCCATCAAAATCTGTGTTGTAAAATCCATATGGCGCTCCTTCTGGTTTGAGTCCTGCCATGTGCCCCCACAGCAGTTTACCACAACATATGTGGTGTTGCCGTATTCAGGAGAAAATGGGTAACAAATTATGGGGTGCTTTTCTCCTGTGAACCCTTATGAAAATAAAAAAATTGGGGCTAAAGCAACATTTTATTGGAAGAAATGAAATTTTTCATTTTCACAGTCAAGTGTTTCCAAATTCCGTAAAACACTTAGGTGGTCAAAGTGGCCAGTACCCCCCTTAATATATTCGTTGAAGGGTGTATTTTCCAAAATGGGGTCACTTTTTGAGGGTTTCCACTGTAGGGGTACGTCAGGGTCTCTCAATTACAAAATGGTGCCTAAAAACTATTCTAGCAAAATCTGCCTCCAAAATCCATATGGCGCTCCTTTACTTCTGACCACTGCCACAAACCCATAGAGACGTTTACCACCACATATGGGGTATTTCTGTAAACTGCAGAATCAGAGTAATGTATATTGAGGTTTAGTTTGCTGTTAACCCTTACTGTGTTGCAAGAAAAAAATTATTAACATGAATAATCTACCAAAAAAGTGAAATTTTGAAATTTCACCTCCATTTTCCTTTAATTCTTGTGGAACACCTCAAGGGTTAACAAAGTTTGTAACAGCAGTTTTTTATAATTTGAGGGGTGTAGTTTCTAAAATGGGGTCATTTATGGGTGGGTTTCATTATGTAAGCCCCTCAAAATCACTTTATATCTGAATTGGTGCTTAAAAAAATAGTTTTGGAAAATTTGGTGAAAATTTGAAAAATGGCTTCTAAAGTTCTAAGCCCTCTAACGTCCTAAAAAAGTAAAATGACATTTATAAAATGATGCCAACATAAAGTAGACATATGGGGAATGTAGAATAATAACTATTTTTGGAGGTATTACTATGTATTTTGAATGTAGAGAAATTGAAATTTGGAAATTTGGAAATTTTTCCAAATTTTTGGTAAATTTGGTATATTTTTTTATAAATAAAAATAAAATATTTTGCCAAAAATTTACTACTGTCATGAAGCACAATATGTGACGAGAAAACAATCTCAGAATGGCCTGGATAAGTAAAAGCGTTCCAAAGTTATTACCACATAAAGTGACACATGTCAGATTTTCAAAAAATGGCCTGGGCAGGAAGGTGAAAACAGGCCCGGGGTTGAAAGGGTTAACAATAAAGACCCCACTGTATAGTCCTCCTTAATTGTTGCTGGTATAGGGGTTGGCTGGTTAGGTGGGGGCACAATATGCATATTATTGCTTTTCTTGCCTGCATTTTCCTGCAGGTTATTTAACAGTAAACAATGAATATTAATCAGCTCTGGCATACCCATTTCTCCAACCCCAGCGCTCTCCTGCCCTACAGGTGGGAGCCCTTCTTCTGCCATCTGCTTTTCCACATCATCTAATATCCACGAGAATATGTCATCAGGAACATCCAGCTACTCCTCTCTCTGCATCTTGCTGACTCTTCTAGGACATGGAGACTTTGAAGGATGATTTGGAAGAAGTAAAGCCAGCAAAATATAAGGAAGGTCATCATTAAGAACTGGCCCGCCTAAGGGGTGCAGACTGAATGGTATTGATTGGCACGCTGGCACCAGAATAATAAAGGCTTTCATCTTATTGGTATTGAATTACATATCTTAGTTTATGGTTGATATAGGAATAAGTAAATGTATAAATAAATCAATAAAATTGACACAGAATAAGACTCGCTGTTCTCTCATTGCATTCTCCCTACGATCTCCCTGCACTCTCCCTCTCCATTTTTTTTCTATTGATTGTTTTTAGCAACACTGTCCCTAGCGTATAAGCACTTGCCATGTATCTCCCTATTCTCAGCTCACAGGACAATGGCAGAGACTACGCTGGATAAGGGTTTTATAGGGCTGTGACATCATAGGGGATGCTATCTAGGGATTGGCTGGCTGCACAGCATTTTTGGTGATCTCACATTTCCAGGCTTCTTACTTTCATTAACTTCAGACTGAATTACGCTTCGAATACTCCACTTCGCTTAACACTAGTTACAGGTATCTGTATAAGTTATGGATACCAGTGGAAATAATAATTACTCAAACTGGACTTCTCTTCCAGCTAGTAGAGCCTGGTTCACATAATTTCACTGTACCAGTGACATCTCAGCATTAGCAATATATAATACACATTCTCTCATGAAGACAACCGCTTTTCTAAAAGATGCCACAGTGAACAGCTAGTTGTCACCTGTTTAGTTCTTAGAACCCTAGCAATCAGCTTGCACTAATGATTCCATCCAGCCACACATTTCTGCAGCAGCAGCCATTGAAGTAGAAATTTAGTAGTATTACATGGCACCCCTCGAAATAATTGGGGCAAACATATTCTTCTCTATGGCTCTCTAACAGCGGGGGCTCTGAAGTGTTGAACCTCTCTATTACGTCCATATGTCCTAATAACACATATAGACATGGGTGGACTGGGAACTTATAGTGGCCCTGGAAAAGAACCTAAAAGTGGCCCAATGTTGTAGTCGGGTGCAAATTGACAGAAGGTGGGGCAACACAAGTAGGCGGGACCTGCAATACTGTAGTGCAGCACAAAGTACTGTCTCAACAGAAGCAAACTCCACTGTGCTATACAAAATACTACCGCACTCACCACAATATTCAACTGTATCACTGTCCCCATGGTCATTGGCCCACTGGGAAATTTCCCTGTAAGGTCTATGGCCAATCCGCCCCTGCATATAGAAAGAAAATGTGTTAATTAGATGTCCCCTTTAACATTATCACTAAAGGGAGGCTAGATGCAGTTTACAGACTTGAAATATTATTTTGTACCATGGCAGGCAATCATTTCATGAGATATTGTTTATAACACTTACATATCTGCATATATTATTTGTATATTGAAGCATTGCCATCAGTTCAGTGTCAACCAGCTGACTGCAAGCTGCCCAACAACACTGTGTAAACTAGAGAATGTAGATATGAGATATTGTATTCCTAGCAACAGGTAAGGCATTGTAAACCTCAGACAGGTCATTTATCAGGGTCCAAAGTGGAAGATTCAACATGGTTGTTGTCATTATGTCCAGTACTGGTTGGTAATTTATTTAACTCTTTATGTGCATTTTAACTTTCCCATAGTGGTTAATCCAGTCTGTTTGATGGGTAGATATTCTTTCCCTTCATTCTTCATAGTACTAGCTTTAGACATCCCATCTAGTTCATTTTTTAAAATATTTTTTATGTATAAAGAACATATTGTTCATTGCATTTTGTTGTAGAAATTTTTGTACAAAGGATATTGTAACTGTTGCATTTATTTATTATTTTATTAATTTTTTATATAACAGTTACATATTCAATAGCCTCTTTTTTTATCTTACAAACAGCCAAGTCCCATTTAACACCTTCACAATGAGTGCCGTACATGTATGGCGCAATGAAAACCGGTTACCCTATCCAATAGCACATTGGCTGGTATGCTGTACTAACTAATCACAACACAAGAGGAGCATATAGATTGCTCAGAGCCTTATGGCACAATGCCATTTTAGTTAGTAACAGTGTACGGAGAGGTTCAGTGCCCCTCTATGCTGTGTGTCAACCTGCTGGAACTTTTAGTGCACCTGTACTGATTTACTGTGTTGCTCTAAGTTCCAGTATTCCTGGAACTGCTGCAGTGATCAGTAATCTCATTGTTAGTTTGCAGCAGTCCCAGATCCCTGATCCATGCTCCCTAAGTCCCAATCTCTCTCCCTTTCCTTCTCTCCCCATCCCTCCACTTCCCTGTGCGCTTTTGTGAGATGCTGAGCCATCCGTGAATGTCAGGGTTTTTTTTGTGTCTTTTTTTCCAGCCCTGCACCAATTTTTCTGTGTGTGTGTGTGTGTGTGTGTGGTGAGCTGCAGTGGAGTGTGTGAAGGATGGGCGTGGTTGTTGTGGCTCTGAGGGTGATAGTAGTACTCAGAGTTCATGTGGGCCACACAGTGACTGGAGGGTGTACCCTTTCTTTTCTCTGGGCATACCCTGGTATTGTGGCTGCTGCCTGTTGATGTATGATGGAGTCAATAATCATGCTAGAGGTTGCAATCAATAAAACTTCCTTTACTGACTTGAAGATGGGCGTAGTATACATGTAACAGTAAAAGGCACAGCTCCAAAGCATATCACAGTGTAGGCTTCTCCCAATAGCAGCATATAGGCAGCAACAATGATGGTAATTGTATTGCTCTATGTCTTTCTTTCTAAAGACATCTTGCAGTCTCTCAACAGAACCACAGGCATTTAATTAGGTTCTAATTAAGATCAAGTTCTGAACCCATACAGTGTCATGCGGAAAACAAAGGTCTGGTACAAAAAGTTGGCCGTGCACATTGTATAGATGGCACTGTATAATGGTTATGTCAATTAGCAGACGAGCCAGAAACCTTCCTTCATTTTCAAGAGGGCCCGTTCAAGGCCCTCATTTTTCAACCAGGAAGGGGAGGGCCCCAGTACTTCTGGAAGTGATGGTGCCCGGACAGTACCAGGGCAATAATGCCCAAATCGAGTTTTCCAAACAGCAAGAAAGGGAAGGACCCAAAAAAGATGCAGAGTGTGTTCCAAATGGGGAGAATGAAAGAAAACCATTTCTCACTTTGAAATCTGCCCTAGAAAACATTGCCTGTTCATAAAGGGTTGCTAAAAAGTGTACCGCACATTCATGTAGTCTTAATTTTATCCTTTTTATATCCTGTATTTTTAGCACATTATTATACGATGATAAACTCTGCACAGCTTACCATACATATTCACTTCTCACCATACACTATACATCCATTTCTGAATAAACATTCTGAATGAGCATTCTGTAGGGTCAGAATGCTCACTACTTCCCCTAAAAAGTTCCTTGAGGAGAGTAACTTCCAAAACGGGGTCACTTCTGGGGTGTGTCCACTATAGGGGTAGCTCAAGGACTCTTCAAAACATTGCACCTAAAAGCCATTTCAGCAAAATCTGCCCTCCCAAACCCATAAAGCGCTCTTTCCCTTTTGAGCTCTGTAGTGTGCCCATACAGCAGTTTATGACCACATATGAGTGTTTCTGTAAACTGCATAATCAGGGTAATAAATATTAAGATTTGTTTTGTTGTTAACCCTTGCTGTTATAGGGAAAAAAACAAATTCAAATTGAAACTCTGCATAAAAGAAAAAAGGGAAATTGTTAAATGTCATGCCGATGCAGAAGCCCTGGGAGGTTAGGGGAGGAGCTGACAGGAGGAAGGTCAGAGGGCTAGGGCACTTTGAAAAAAAAGCCCATCCAGCACTTGGGAGCCATTTTTCATAGGAGTAAAAGTGCTTTTCCTGAATAGTGAATAAACACTCATATGATTAAATGTATGGTTATAATGCCTTTGCAACATTCTGATGGCCATTGCTGGCAGTTATAGTAGTGACATTTATGTGACAGGCTCCCTTTAATTCCAGTGGAACACATCTTTGTTAACCGTTTATTAACTGGACCCCTCAAAATGATTCAAAACTGACTTTAGAAACATATATTTGTTAACCGTTTATATGTTTCTAAAGTCAGTTTTGAATCATTTGAGGGATGCAGTTTCTATAATGTCGTCATTTATGAGTGGTTTCTATCATTTAAGCTCCTCAAAGGCACTTCAGAACTGAATTGTTCCTTTAAAAAGTTGATTTTGGAAATTTTCTTGAAAATGTCCTAAAAAGGACATTTACAAAATGATGTCAACATTAAATAGACATTTAATGAATAATAATTACTATTTTTCAGGTGTCATCTGTTTTAAAGGCAGAGAAATTCAATTTTTGAGAATTGTGAATTTTTCCAAATTATCAGTAAATTTTGGATAGTTATAAATAAAACATTTCGACCAAAATTAGCCCTCCACATGAAATACATTGTTTTCAGAATCTCTTACCCATTTATAGAATTATTTATATTAATAAAAACATTCCAAAGTTATTGCCACATAAAGTGACACGTCAGATTTGCAAAATTACGTTCAGTCCTTAAATGTGAAAACTGTCTCTGTCCCGAAGGGGTTAAAGGGCTGAGGATCTATTATGGGTATGGATCATATGTGATGAGGATATCATTGGATGCATATTAGGTATGCCAATTAAGAATCAGATACTTTCAGCAGCTAGGAGGAGGGATTCATTCATTTAAAGAATATTTCTAGAGTGTAACTTGAGATGAAACCTGAGATGAATCCACAGAAGTATTGGTGGAGTATATATACTCTATAAAGACGTTACCCTGGTTCGAACCAATGACTCCAGTGTTGAAAGGTAGAAGTGTAGAAACCAATGAGGGACCCCTTGCTCATTTATAAATGCCTTTTAATCCTAAACAAAAAGCTTCATTATTTTATCCTATATTTTCAAATCACGTCAATCAAATCATATAATCATATTGCTCTAGAAATCACCGTGTCCCAGATGTGAGGGTATACTGAAGCAACATCTCAAGCAACATAACAATTGTCTGAAATAGGGTATCCTACTTAACCATGATTTAATTCTTCAGCAGGCATATGAGGTTTTGTAGTACCTTCTAAAGGGCTCTTCAATTAAGTCAAATGAGCTGGACCTTTAGCCTTTTTGTTAGTCTGTAACTGACACCTATACATTCACTAATACTCCATAAATCCAAACTTTATCATGTTTCAATGCTTTGTTCATCAAACAGTCTAGAAATGTGCTTTGAATTACAACTTCAAAAATAAATGAATCATAATCCACCTTTCAGTATGAATCCCCCCAAAGCCTAATTACATATTTCAGAAATGGATACAGTTCTGGTCCAAGCTGCTTAATTAACTGTAATAATGACTATTGGGACATGGAATCTGGATAGAACATGAGTAATAGCAAGCACATGTAGACATCTGCCTCAGGAACACAGACTTTTTTGGGGCGGAGATCTGTTGTTTAAGTGAAGAGGGTAAAGCAATGAGAGCATCCTTAATCCACTGCATAAATGTCTTGTGCCAATATTGCAGATTAATGTACAAATATTTTACTTTGTTAATACGGCTTTGACTGATCCGCAGTTGAGTGCATTAGATATTTATCTGCCTGATGTGAAAAAAAATCAACATGCTAAGTTTGTTGAGACACTCCGATAGTACTGAATGCACGGCTTAGCAGCGTCTGAATGTTGCTTCACCTAAGAATACGACCCCAGCAAAAAGATGATATTAATAATGATGTTCCTGGGCTTAATTTATTCTCAGCCTTGCCCTATGATGATATGAGATATCCTAGAAGCAGTAATGTTAACCAGAAATCAGCTGCTGTTAATATTTCTATTATTTTACAATTATGTTTAATCTCTCTTATATTTGGAACTCTAGAAAAACATGACAGCATAATGGGATGGGAGAGTACAGTCCTTCTAATCACGTCTGGGTATTTGCCCGTGAGCACTTTGTCCTATTATTTGCTATCCTGTTCTTAGGTATCTTATTGAAAACTGCTCCAGGGAGAAGCCTATTTAAAGAGGACCAGAAATATAAAGATTAAACCATTTTGACATTGAAACATTTCCACTTATTAATAGCTATAATCTCTGTGTATATTTAAATACACACATCACATCATTTAAGTGCACATATCATGCTCTTATTTACAGGGCTTGTCCAAGCGTCTCTTTTTTTTTTCGAGTGTTTAATAGTGATGACACATCTGAAGGATAAGTTATTGCTAACTGATTGGTGGGGAGTCTCTCCAGCATTCCAGTGACGTCACGTTCATCGGTCCCATGGTCTAGCGACAGCACATTCAGGTGAATGAGGCTGAGTTGTAATACCAAGCACAACTGCTATCCAATGGATTGTGCTGTGCTTGGTAAGCTATGATAAGCGTACTTACAATAGCAGGTGTAGGAGTTGTAACCATCTACAAATTTAGGTACCAGCTGCAAAAATTGAGAAATTTTGGCCAGTGTCCATATAGACAAAGAAACATTGTGCATGGTAGTCAACAGCAGAGCATCAGTTAAATCTGCATTATGACTGGTGGTTATGGGCAGCAACTCCGATTTTACTGTTAGGCAGTTTTCTATTCAGTCTGTGGTTATTAGATAAGTTGTCCAGGAACAAAAACAAAAGAGACATTAGACAAACCTAGAAGTTGCTGGGGATGTTTATTTAAGGCTTATGCACAGATCACTGAATAACGGACCTGTACTATTCGTGTTATCCATGTACAGTACATGTATTCCATTGATTTTAATGTGGGTCAGTGGAAAAAACAATATCCACTACTTTGGTCTATTTTGCAGACCGAACCATGCCCATAGAAGTCTATGGGTTTGTGAAAACCATGGACAGAACACGGAAGCTCCAGAGATGCTTAGAAAATCTCCTTGACAGCGTAGCAGTTCATGTGGAAAACAGATGACAAAGTGCAAACATAGGATACACAGAAGAAAAACAGACCTTTCATGGATAAAAACTCACTGACCATATTTTCACTGGGTTCAAATGGCTATAGCTGTGTGAACGTAATATTTTTATTTTAAATTGGATTATTGCCATGTTTACCATGCCTATAAATGTGAGACTGTTAGCACACATTTTGGTTAAATTGTGTCAGTCTGCCTGCCATGTACTGTACAAGAGAAGACATACCTCTCTCTCTTCAAACTAGGCCTGCAAAGTAAATTCAGGAAAGCTAGGAGCAAGATAATTACTATATTTTTTGCTTCAAAAGACGTACTTTTCCCCCCAAAAGTAGGGAGAAAATGACCATGCGTCTCAAAGAAAATACTAGTGAGCGCTTCCATTATGGAAGCGCTCACTAGTATCTATTAGGTGCTGGGAAGCGCTTCAGATACTCACCTTCCTGCGCCACAGCTCTGCTCTGGGTCCAGTGCTCCCTTGTCTTCTCCTGCCGGGCTGCACTGTCCTGACCCCGTACTGTATCATGACTTAGTGCGCACACTAAGACCTGACGCTGCATGCGCCAGCAGGAGAAGACAGAGGAGCGCCAGACCCAGACCAGAGCTGCGGCATAGGAGAGGTAAGAGAGGTTTTTTATTTTTTTCTTATGGGGCTGAGTGGGCTGATCTGAGGTCTGATGGGGGCTGAGTGGGCTGATCTGAGGTCTGATGGGGGATGAGTGGGCTGATCTGAGGTCTGATGGGGGCTGAGTGGGCTGATCTGAAGTCTGATGGTGGCTGATTTGAGGTCTGATGGGGGCTGAGTGGGCTGATCTGAAGTCTGATGGGCGCTGAGTGGGCTGATCTGAGGTCTGATGGGGGCTGATCTGAGGTCTGATGGGGGCTTATTTGAGGTCTGATGGGGGCTGGGTGGGCTGATGTGAGGTCTGATGGGGGATGAGTGGGCTGATCTGAGGTCTGATGGGGGCTGAGTGGGCTGATCTGAAGTCTGATGGTGGCTGATTTGAGGTCTGATGGGGGCTGAGTGGGCTGATCTGAAGTCTGATGGGCGCTGAGTGGGCTGATCTGAGGTCTGATGGGGGCTGATCTGAGGTCTGATGGGGGCTTATTTGAGGTCTGATGGGGGCTGGGTGGGCTGATGTGAGGTCTGATGGGGGTCTGAAAGGGCTGATCTGAGGTCTGATGGGGGTCTAACATGGAGGGCTGATATGGGGGTCTGATGTGATGTCCTGAAATTTATGGGAGGGTCTGATATGAGGATCTAATATAAGGTCTGATGAAAAATATTTTTTTCTTATTTTCCTACTCTAAAATCTGGGGTGCGTCTTATCATCGGGTAATCATCGGGTAATCAGCTAAAAATATGGTAATCACAGTCTTTGAAAGCTGGGAGGATTAATGCAATAACCACTCCTACTTTATAGGATCTTGGCACATTTTACTCAAATCAGTCATGACAGTAAAGTATAGCTGTATAGAAGTGAGTCTTCGACAGTATTCTACAGGCACACTGTGTGGGCTTACACAATTTGATCAAAATATATGCTAATATCCTCTAATTAACAGTATAAAGGGAACAGGTCACCATGAAATTGCAGTGCAATCTTCAAGCAGCATGTTGTAGAATATGAGTACTGTATCAGCAGATGGATATATAGTTTTGGGAATACTATGGGAAAATATTTAGTAAGATATGTAATTTATTTGTTACAAGCACTGGGTGTGTAACTACTGCACCAATTGAATAGTTTGACTTCGGGCTAAACCTAACGGTATTATTCTGAGAGTTCCTTGTTATTCATCCTTCAACCCCTTTAAGACTGAGCCAATTTCACCATAAGGACCAAGCCACATTTTGCAAATCTGGCATGTTTCACCTTATATGATAATAAGGCCTCATGCACACGGCATACAGCGGGTCCGCAATACACGGGCACCCGATGTGTGCACCCCGCATCACGGATGCGGACCTATTCACTTGACGTGGCCATCTGTCTACGTTTTTTAAATTTATTTCAGTTTTACACAATGAAAAACATTTAGGGGCTCATTTTTTGCAGGATGAGGTGATGGTTTGATTGGTTCTATGTTATTATACGTATATCTTTTTGATAGCTTGGCATTACACTTTTTGTGATTGCATTTTTGGCACGTTTTTTTTTTTTTACGGCGTTCACTTGAGGGGGTAGATCATGTGATATTTTCATAAAGGAGGTTGTTAGCGATGTGGTGAGACCTAATATGTCTACCTTACACAATAAAATAATTTTTTAAAAAAATGTTTTAATGTATTTTCTGAAAGCCATATTTTATTTTATTTTTTGGGCAATTGTCTTATATAGGAGCTCATTTCTTTGCAGGATGAGCTGATGGTTTGATTGGTATTATTTTGGGGTAAATTTGTCTTTTTGATCACTTGGTGTTACACTTTTTGTGATATAAGGTGACAAAAAAATGACTTTTTTGGCAGTTTTTATTTATATTTTTTTTATGGTGTTCACCTGAGGGGTAGATCATGTGACATTTTTATAGAGCCGGTCCATACTGACACGGCAATACCTAACATGTCTGTTTTTATTTTTATTTTTTTTATTTTTTTCTATACATGTTTTATGGTGAAAGGAGGCTTTTTTATTTGAAACTTATTAAAAAACACTTTTTCCCACTTTTTTATTGTCTTTTATTTTTATCCCACTGTGAGACTTCAACTTTCCAGGGTTTGATCCCTGTTTCAATGCAGTACAATACATGCTGTATTGTGCTACATGGAACTGTCAGTGTCTTACAGTGTAGGACGCTGCCAGTTGCCTAGGATACCCATCCTGGATCTCCTGGTCTTCTGTAGCTTGCAGTTTCCAATTGGCTCCCTGTCACCACGGAGCGGGGGACCGATGGAGTCAGATGGAACCCCTCCCCCCTCTGTAAACCCTATATATGCTGTGGTCAGTGCTGACTGCGGTATGTGAAGGGCTAATCAGCCGGCATCGGCGGATATAGCGATGCCGGTGGATAGAGCAGGGGCCCAGCTATCAGTAACGCTAACAATCAGAACATGTATAATGTATGTGAGGATTTGGCAAGAGACCGCAATCCCTCACATACATGCTGGAAGGAGATAAACTCTATACAGGGATCTGGAATTCACTGCAGGGGAGCCATCAGGCTGCTACCTCTTGGAATAATCCCAGTGAGGTTGGCTGATGAACCACAGTGGTCAGAGACACTGGTGGAAAGCCCCGAGGGTTGAGACAATATACATGGTCAGGAAACAGGCAGAATTCAGGGCAGGAAGACTACATGCGAATCCTGAAACTGGTCCAAGGTGAGGGCAGGCAGCAAAAGGTCAATATGGTAAACAGGCAATGGTCAAGTCAGGCAGTGCAGAGTCAGAATTGGTTACCAGAGGTTAGTACATGGGAAGACAAACAGCATAGCACACCTTTGCAGGAAACTAGATAACCTAAAGCTCAGGTTCCCTCCTCTAGAGGCAGGTGCCTTAAATACCCTGAGGTGATCAACCATTGGCTGGAGGTGACTAGAGCACGCACAATGATCCTTTAAAAGCTGGGGAGTTCATGCCCTAGAGCTGTGATGGCTAACCTCCAGCACTACACCTGTGGTAAATCTACAACTCCCAAGAGTTGTTAAAGAGGACCTTTCACCACTCCTGACATGCCTGTTTTAATAGCTCCATGCATTCCCCACATACTAACAATCCTGGAACATCTATTCTTATGGCGCTATGTTATGCCATTCCTATATTATTTGCACTAGAAGTTATGAATGAATTGCTATTTGCCTTTAGTAAAGGAACAGAGGGGAGGTGACCAGTTGGGGGTGTGTCCCTGCACAAATTGACTCTAGCCAATCAGTGCTGCCATGTTCAGACTGTGCAGGTACACACCCCCAACTTGTTGCCTGCCCTCAGTTCCCTTACTGAAGACAAATAGCAATTCATTCATAACTTCTAGTGCAAATAATAAAGGAATGGCACAACATACAGACATAAGAATAGATGTTACAGACTTGTTATTACATGGGGAATGTATGAAGCGATTAAAACAGGCATGTCAGGAGTGGTGAAAGGTCCTTTTTAAGACTGTTAAGACTCGGGAGTCTTAACATGAGAGCTCAGGTGGCAGCCTGCAGCACACATATATAGGATGCCAGAAGTTGGATCAGTTGCTGCTGAGAAGCAGAAGGCAAATGAGTCCAGACCGAAGAATGAGCAAAATGAGTCATGAGGCACCCATTTCTGCCTGGGGGCATAGACCACCATCGCAACATTATTTATTAAATCCCACTCTTTCTTAGTGACAGATAACACAGCATGACAAACCATAGATACTTAGCTGTCAATCAGGAAGTAATAACACCTCATGATTCCTAAGCATAGAAAGAGCAGAGGTTTAAATGACAAAAATACAAATCTTATTGAATCATTTCCCACAAAACTATACATCAATCTGCTCGGCTCCTCCTGCATCTATAACATTTTGCCTGCAGCTTGCACTGCATTTTTATGGTGACAGGTTCCCTCAAGCAATATAAACTCAGCCAATCACAAGCCAGGAGACTCTGCGGTACACCCAGCATCACGTGGGGCCCTTACATGTCGATAGCAGGGGTTGGCTGGCCTGATCAGGTGACCCTGGAATATACTAGTGACTGGCTGCGGTGCTCGGCTCAGATGCTGTCTGGATGTCGTTAGGGATAGAGCTGCTGCGTTTCAGGGAGAGTGTTAGGGCCTGCATTTAGTTCTTTGTTAGGCAGGAGTGATCTCCCAAGAACCCAACAGCCCTTCAAAGGGCTACAAGAAATTTTTTTTTGTCTCCTGGCTTGGCTGGCAGGCTGGCACTAGTAGTGCTGCTACCGCCATATATAACCCCTTTTTTTTAATGTTATATCTCAGTGATACAAATCCATTTCACATAGCAGTGTGGAACCATTCTGTGTGTCACAGTTCAGTACACTCACTACAATCCGTATTTTCTGTCCAGGTGACACTTTCTGTACGTCACTTAATACAACCAGGTCTTTTGCTCTCACGTATATAGCTTGATCCCAAAAATCTCTGTGCGACATTTGTCTGGGTCGCAGTCAAAATAGCCACCGTCAGCAGGGTGTCAGTTAGCTCTACGATAGTTTCTGCACGTCACGTTCCCAAAAAAACAAAACTAAAAAAATATATATATATAAAAAAATAGTTTTTTTGTTGTTTTAGCTCAGTGATACAAATCCATTTCACACAGCAGTGTGGAACAATTCTGTGTGTCACAGTTCAGTACACTCAATACAATCCGTATTTTCTGTCCAGGTGACACTTTCTGTACGTCACTTAATTCAACCAGACTGAACAAGTTTGTGGGTTTCAGTACAGCAGGCCCATTTATTTTTTATATAATACACTTATATACAGAAAATGTTGAACCCCAGGGCTAAGGGTCGAGGACGAGGGCGTGGGCGTGGGCATTCAATTACTGCAGGGGGCAGAGGCCGTGGTCCTGGGCAGGGTGAGACAGTACCTGCTGATGAGGGAGCAGGGGAATGCTGCAGAGCTACACTCCCTAGCTTCATGTCTCAACTTACAGGGACACGTGGTAGAGGACTGTTGAAACCACAACAGTGTGAACAGCTGATCCCGTGGATTGCGGACAATGCTTAAAGTAATTTGTCCACCAGTCAGTCTTCCACGCAGTCCACCCACGTTACCCAAGGGAGCACTCCTCTGGCTCCTCCACCTCAACCTCCTTCCCCCCAGTCTGCCCCCTCCCAGGAAAATTTGGAATGCGATCCGGCATACTCTGAGGAACTGTTTTCTGGACCCTTACCAGAGTCACAAACCACTTCTCAGGTTGCTGCTGACCTCGTTCCCGATGCCCAAGTTTTCCAACTGTCGCAGTCTGTGGGTAATGATGATGATGATGATGATGACAATGTTGAGTTAGTGGAAGAAGTTTGTAAAGAGGTGTCGGATGATGAGGAGACACGGTTGTCAGACAGTGGTGAAGTTGTTGACAGGGCAGAAAGTCCGAGGGAGGAGCAGACTGAGGAATCGGAGGATGACGAGTTGACTGACCCAAGCTGGGTTGATAAACCGAGTGAAGACAGTGCTTCTGAGGCGGAGGCGAGTGCTGCACCAGAACAGGTTGGAAGAGGCAGTGGTGTGGCCAGAGGGAGAAGCAGGGCCAGAGCTGGTGCATCAGCAGCAACTGTTTCACGTAGTGAAGCTCCCGTGGCGAGGCCTAGATGTTCGCAAGTCTGGAGTTTCTTTAAAGAAAATGAGGATGACCGACGGACTGTGGTGTGCAACCTGTGCCACACCAGGATCAGCAGGGGTGCCACCAATACTAGCCTAACCACCACCAGCATGCGCAGGCATATGAGTGCTAAACACCCCACTCAATGGAACCAAGGCCGTTCACCAACTCCTGCGGGTCACACCACTGCTCCTTCCCCTGTGTCACTCGCTGCCTCTGCTAGTCAACCCCCTGCCCAGGACCCAGGCATGAGCGCCTCCCGCCGGAAAACCACACATTCGACTCCACGATCCTCCACAGTGTCCGCCAATGTGTCCCAGCGCAGCGTTCAGCTGTCTTTACAGCAGACGCTGGAGCGCAAGAGGAATTACAGTTCCAACCACCCACATGCCCAAGTCCTCAACGTCCACATCTCCAAATTGCTCAGCCTGGAGATGCTGCCCTATAGGCTGGTAGAGACAGAGGCCTTTCGCATTCTCATGGCGGTGGCTGCCCCTCGGTATTCGGTCCCCAGCCGCCACTATTTTTCCCGATGTGCCGTCTCAGCCCTACACCAGCACGTGTCAGAGAACATCCTCCGTGCCCTGATCAACGCTGTTTCTGAGAAGGTCCACCTAACCACGGACACGTGGACAAGTGCTGCCGGGCAGGGACACTATATCTCACTGACGGCACATTGGGTTAACTTGGTGGAGGCTGGGACCGAGACTGACCCTTGGGCCGCTCATGTACTGCCCACACCGAGGATTGCGGGGCCTACCTTGGTCACGGTCTCTCAGACGTACTATGCCTCCTCCTCCGACCCCTCCTCCTCCTCCTCCTCCGAATTACCATCGTGGGCACGGCGCCTTCAGTCGGTAGCTCTAGGCGCAGTAGCAGTGCCGTGGGTAAGCGCCAGCAGGCGGTGCTCAAACTGCTGAGCTTAGGTGACAAAAGTCACACCGCACAAGAGCTGTTACAGGGCATCATGGCGCAGACCGATCTGTGGCTGGCACCGCTGAACCTCAAGCCAGGTATGGTTGTGTGTGACAACGGGCGTAACCTGGTGGTGGCTCTGCAACTCGGCAGACTGACACATGTGCCATGCATGGCCCACGTGTTCAATCTAATAGTTCAGCGGTTTCTCAAGACATACCCCAATCTGTCTTATTTGCTCACCAAGGTGTGCCGCATCTGTGCGCATTTCCGCAAGTCCACTACAGATGCTGCCACTCTCAGGGCAGCACAGCGCCGCCTACAACTGCCCGCTCACCGACTGTTGTGCGACGTGCCCACGAGATGGAATTCGACATTAAACATGTTATCCAGAGTTTACCAGCAGCGCAGAGCGATTGTAGACTGCCAGATGTCAACTTCCACCAGAACTGGTAGTCAGGTCAGTCAGATTCCTCAAGTCTACAATCAGGAGTGGACGTGGATGTCTGATATCTGCCAGGTGTTGAGCAACTTTGAGGAGTCAACACAGATGGTCAGCGGCGATGCCGCCATTATCAGCCTCACCATCCCGCTGCTTTGCCTGTTGAAAAACTCACTGCTCAGCATCAAGTCGGATGCTTTGCACTTTGCGCTTGTCACAAGACGGTGGAGGAAGATACGTCGCTTGATAGCCGAGCACCCTCCGGTCTGTTTCTCAGCGCGTATCGGAGGAGGGGGATGAGGATGAGGAGGAAGAGGAGGAGAATGTCGGCGAGGCAGTAGAGGATACCAGTGCTCAGTCCTTAACTCTTGAGCGTGTATGGGCTGAAGAGGAGGACTTGGAGGAGGAGGAGGAAATGGAGAGTTAAGCCAGTGAGGAGAGGGAATTCTTATGTTTTGGGACTCTGGCGCACATGGCAGACTTCATGTTAGGCTGCCTATCCCGTGACCCTCGCGTTAGAAGCATTTTTTCAAACACCGATTACTGGGTGTTCACTCTCCTGGACCCACGGTACAAGCAGAACCTTTCCACTCTCATCCCTGCAGAGGAAAGGAGTATGAGAGTGAATAGATATCAACAGGCCCTGGTGCACAAGCTGAAACAATCCTTCCCATCTGACGCCGCTAGCGGCAGAGGGCATGGTTCTGTGGGCCAAGTAGCGGGGGAGAGGAGCCGAGCAGGCAGCTTGTCCAGCACTGGCAGAGGAACGCTCTCCAAGGCCTTTGCCAGTTTTATGTCAACCCAGCAAGACACTGTCACCTGTCCCCAGTCTAGGCAGAGTAGGGGGGAGCTGTACAGAAAGATGGTGAGGGAGTACCTAGCTGACCATACCAACGTCCGTAGCGATCACTCTGCTCCATACAACTACTGGGTTTCTAAGCTGGACACGTGGCCTGAACTGGATCTGTACGCCTTGGAGGTGCTGGCCTGCCCTGCCACTAGCGTGCTGTCAGAGCGGGTATTCAGTGAAGCTGGTGGCGTCATCACCGATAAGCGTACACGCCTGTCAACTGAAAGCGCTGACAGGCTGACGCTTATTAAAATGAACAAAGCCTGGATTTCACCGGAATTCAAATCTCCTCCGGGGGAAAGCAGCTAAAGATTAACATTACTTATGTATCCGATTCCTCTTCTCTACTCCTCCTACTCCTTCTCCATGTCGTCTTTGCCTAATGCTGACCAAAAAAAAGCCATTTTTTAGAGGTCCAACTGGCACTCTTTTACCACAATTTTTCAGGAGGGCCCCCTACAGGCCCTCTCTTCAAACAATTTTTCCGGAGGTCCACCTACAGGCCCTCTCTCCAAACAATTTTTCCGGAGGTCCACCAACAGGCCCTCTTTCCAAACAATTTTTCTGGAGGTCCACCTATAGGCCCTCTCTCCAAACAATTTTTCCGGAGGTCCACCTACAGGCCCTCTCTCCAAACAATTTTTCCGGAGGTCCACCTACAGGCCCTCTCTCCAAACAATTTACGTCTTTTTCCTATCTTTCTCTCTCTCCAAATTTTTCCGGATAGCTGCCATATACGGTAATAAACTGAGAAGAATACAGAGAACACATGCCACACTTGATCAAGCTCATAATTTACGACTGTACCGGTTGATGCTAAATTTTTAATTTGGGGTCCTGTGTCGTCATTCACTGAATTTCACTGATCTCCTCAACGTCTCCTCAAAGAACCGAAAGACCATTGTGGAGAGAGCGGCACAGCTCGCCATCAAAGTGACCAACCCCAACGCCAGATTGCGCAGCGAAGAGAGCGAATAAATATCTCTGTGGTTATTTGTGCTAAATAAAAGTTAAATAAACACAAAAAAAAAAATTGATCTGTTTTTGTGACTGATCCACCCAAGTTGAATATGTCCCATCGTGAGAAAGTCCCCCCAAGGAGTCCCCACTGTAACTTGCTTCCCATACAACTACCTCACCCCCCGACACCTGTGTCTCGCCATTGTCCACCACCTCCTCAGACAACACTGGTAAATCCCCACTGTCAGCACACGGAGACTGCAAAAGGTCTTGTGAATTGGGGCAGAGAATGTTCTGGGGTAGCACATCAGAGAAGGGGTGACTATGGGGTTCCAGGGAGTACATGACCACATGCAATCTCCTTTCAAAAAGTCATACTGAGGCTCACCACCATGCTTTACACTGCAATCTTATTACTGAGGCTCACCACCATGCTTTACACTGCAATCTTATTGAAAGACAGACAATCAGGGGTTCACCGCCAGGTTGTCAGGCAGCCTTGGGATCATCGCCAGACTATTTTTATGAAAGGCCATGGGGTTCTATACACACAGTGCTGACGGAAGCCCATCAGCCTTTCTAAACACAATTGAATCTGTCCCATCATGAGAAAGTCCCCCCAAGGAGTCCCCACTGTAACTTGCTTCACTTTCAACTACCTCACCCCCCGACACCTGTGTCTCGCCATTGTCCACTACCTCTTTAGACAACACTGGTAAATCCCCACTGTCAGCACACTGAGACTGCAAAAGGTCTTGCGAATTGGGGCAGAGAATGTTCTGGGGTAGCACATCAGAGAAGGGGTGACTATGGGGTTCCAGGGAGTACGTGACCACATGCAATCTCTATCTAAAAAGTCATACTGAGGCTCACCACCGTGCTTTACACTGCAATCTTATTACTGAGGCTCACCACCATGCTTTATACTGCAATCTTATTGAAAGACAGACAATCAGGGGTTCACCTCCAGGTTGTCAGGCAGCATTTTTAAGTGGGTCACCATTACCGTGTCCCTGAAAATTGGCGGTGATGGACCTTCGTTGCACCTAGTTGGGTGCTTCCCTAACATGTGATGGGCATGTGCCTCGCCTTTCTTGGTCTGGGTGAGCACAATTGCCATGAGGGTAACCACCAGGCTGTTGCCTGAGAATTTGGAGTAATGGTGGGATTAGGCAGCCTCAGAGGCATCCATGCATGCTGCCCCTGCTGTTTCCTGTCCATTTCCGTGGTGTTTTCATCATTTTCTGAGGTTTCCAGGTTTTCACCCAGCCTTCCCTAGGCAGAGCCTTGGTCCCCTGCAAAAAATGCTCGAGTCTCCCATTGACTTCAATGGGGTTCGTTATTCGAAACGAGCACTTGAGCATCGGGAAAAGTTCAACTCGAATAACGAGCACCCGAGCATTTTAGTGCTCGCTCATCTCTAGGACAGTCACAAAAAATGGAGATTAGGAGATAAGATGTTTTCTATGTTCTGAAAATCCAGTTTATTTGATATGCAAATGAGCCAGTAAGGTGCCCAGAGGGACGTTATTCTTGCAGGAAGGAGCCCAGGCATGCCTCCTGCTAGTGTCCAAGACCTCCTCTTCACTTTGACATGACGCCCCCTTCGACAATGTGTCCACCCACCCCCTCCTAAATCACATTCAAACCATAACTCCGCCCTTCCCTTTCCCTGCTGTATTACATTTAAATCTTGTGCATGGCAGTGCCCGATGCAGCCTGCACCTGCGCACTGCCTGTCCCAGTGAGGGCATCAGCCTCAACTATACAACTGGGCCTGCGCCAAGCCCAGTGACGTAAGTGACGCGCTCCTCTTCTTTCCTTTCCAGCAGAGGCTGAATATGACACTGGGCTTGGCGCATGCCCAGTTGTAGAGTTGAGGCTGATGACTGCATTAAGTGCTATTAGGTTATGGCTTTACTTCAATTATCTTGGTGGCAGATTTCCTTTAAGTGTCCAAATGGTAATATCACACAATGTACTGATAGCATGCATTGTCAAATAACTGTACCCAGTGGCGTACCGCCAATATAGGCAGGGTACGCAGCTGCTACGGGGCCCGTGGCAGGGGAGGGCCCGGAGTGGATAGAAAGCCCCGCCCCCTGCAATTTCTCCATTTGTGAATTATGTTATATAGCCATTGCCATAGTCCTATCTGGGGCACGGACAGCCCCTGCTTCCACTCTGCTCTCCTCCCCCCATCCCCCTTACATACATTGTGTGCATCTGATGTCCCTGTAGCCATCACTGCAGCTAGGGGAGGGCTCACTCTCCTCTGTTTGCTGGGCGCTGCACTGACCAATCAGCATTTAGCAGTGCTAAGCTTCTGCTGCTGATTGGCTGGTGCATCACAGCAGCAGACAGAACTGAGAGGGCGGGACTTGGCACTCTTCAGAGAAGCCACCAGACTCCAGCTTCCAGCGTTGCTAGCAAGCTTCTGAGACTTGCCAATGTGTGCCACAGACAATGTGAGTGCTTCTGTGTTTAAAAAAAAGTTAATAGGTGGATTGTTAGTGGGGGAAAGAGGCTGGGCTCTGCTGGGGAAGAAGCAAGCAGAGTTTGGGAGGTGTATGTGTGTGTGGGGGGGAAAGCTGGGGGGTTGTCACACTGTTCTGTATATAAGGGACAGTGTGCTCCCTCCCTCCTCCCATGAACTCTGCTTACTGTTCAAACTCATATAGAGGACAGTGTGACTGTCCAAAGGGCTGTCTTCCCTCACCATGAACTGTGGGGGGGCCTAGTGCACACTGAGTATCAGCAGCAAAATGACTTCAGATGTGGGGGATGGACTGTGTCAGGCTTTAGCACAGTGGGCACAGGCAGGATGAGCGATGTGTATGCGGGCCCCTGCCCTGCACTCGCTCAGCTGTGCTCTCATATATATGGCGCCCTGTGCCGACTCTGCTAAAGCCTGACATAGCCCATCTGTGCCCGGCTTTACCAAAGCTGACAGGCAGGAGCAGTGATGTGTGCTGTAGATCACTCGCTGCAGCCCCAGTGAGATCCTTACTCCCATACACCACTGTCATGTCATTGGTGTATGAGAGTACGGTTTATAAAGTGCTTTAGGCACCTGAATTCAGCGCCTATTTCTCCTAGAGAAAAAAGTGTTAGAAAATGTCATTTTAAGGTACCTACAATAGGTTTTAATAAACTTTATTTAAAAGTTTAGATACACTTTGTCAGGGACACCCAACTTCCATCTGGTGCAAAACTAAACTTCTTTGCATGTCCTGCCTTGTAGTTGCAATAGCTGGAGGGCCGCAGGTTGGATATTCCCGCTTTAAAGGGGTATTCCAGTTGTTTGACGTTATCCCCTATCCACAGGAAAAAGGGAGGGGTGATGAGGGAGGAGCCAGGGCAGTTAGTGGGATAGGCCAAAGGTGGGTAGTAGGCGGAGCTGGGGGGCCCTATTCAGACTCCTGCTATGGGGCCCAATGATTTCTATGTACGCCACTGACTGTACCAATGGTAGCTAAATCACAGAGGCTTAAGGCCTAAATCATTCCAATCAATAAAATAAGGAAGGTTATAGCAGAGTTTCCATGGCCCCAAGTGTGGGATTGGAAGTATAAACCACAGGTCCATAAGCTATAATGGCCAATGCAGCTTTAGAAGGGCTGGCAGATGCTCCCCGTGCAATTGAAAAAGTGCACTGTTTAGCCACAAAAACTGAAGAGATACTGTTTTTCCACTGCAGCAGAGATAAAAAAATCAATTTTAAATAACTAAAATGTTTACGAGTTTCTCAAAAACTTTGTTCTCCAACAAACTCATAGTTTTTGGGATTTGTCCCACATATTTTACAAATTAGAAGGCAAAGAAGAAGGTTTCTGCCACCAAAAAGTAATAATTTTTAATCTCGCATGCTGATTACCATCATCTACCCTTCATTTATCTGTAACTATGTACGTCATTGACACTTCGTTACAAATGCTGTCTTGGCATTATGGAAAGTTTGAAAGTGGTTGGATACAGTCCTAGGAGACTTCACAGTGGCATACGTGACTTTTCAGTGCAGCTGGGCCACTGTAAATTTGTATGGAATTTTTTACATCACGTGGACAGCCGTATGTCTGTGTTACTTACCTGGTGATGAAATGGCACAAGGATTAACTATGGCAAGAAAGCAAACCACAGGAGGCAGTGTGATGATCTAGGCAATTTTATGCGGGGGACCTGGATCCTCATGTATAAGTTATTTTGATATTTTCAGCCCTTCTTAATATTGTTACAGACTACGTACAATCTTCATGGCAATAGTATTCTCTAATAACTGTGGTCACCAAATTCCCCAGATCTCAATTCAATTGTCCACCTGTGGGACGTGCTGAAAAGTGTATTTTATGGAGGCCAATCTTACAACATATAGGACTTAAATGATCTGCTGTTAATATCCTGGTGCCAGATACCACATGACTCCTTCAGAAGCTCTTCAGTGTGATATAGATGTTTTGGCACAAGGGGAAACTACAAAATATTAGGCAAGTTTTTTTTATTGATATGGCTGATTTGTTTGTTTTCTGTACATCTTTTTTTGTTCACAGGATGATCCATAGTTTTTTGTTGGTATTTATTTTGGGGAATGTATGACATTTTCAGCACTTTTTATTAAATATTTTTGGAAGGTGAAGTTACTAAAAGCAGCAGTTTGACCATTATTTTTTCAGGTTCACAATTTACCAAACTGAATAAATACTTTTATTTTTTAATACTTTGACCATGTTCTCATGTGGCAATGTCAATTATGTTTATTTTTCATTGTTTATTTTTATCTGTAAAATGGGGATGCTTGGGTAATTAGAATTTTTAGTTCTTTTTATGTTTCCTTTTATATTTTTAAAACATTTTCTTTACTTTTTCTAATTTATTCTGCTCCCCTAGGGGACTTCAATATGTAATCGCTAGGTCGGTTGTACCGTAGACTGGATAAGTTTACCGTTTGATGGGGGTTGTTCCCACTGCCAGTAAAGGAGCACTTGCCTCATGCATTAATTGCTATAGACCACAGCATCTGAAGGGTTAAAAGTCTGAGATCACAGTTTTCTTCGATCGTTGACTTTGCTGCCTAGTGTTTGCCGGGTAAAATAGCAGACCCCTACCAGCCATGGTGCCCATTTATTTCATGAGCACAACTTTAAATGCCTGACTTCTGCTGTACAAGCATGGAGTATAATAGTAATGCTAACAATGATTGATGTACTAACCCTGGATGTTTGAAAACCACTACCTTTAAGTGTGCGCTGTGCATTTAA
>ONZH01025770.1:0-27185 GCA_900303285.1 Rhinella marina
TAAATAATGGGAGATCGAGTTCTGTCTCCTAGTGTGACCCTGACGGTTGGGATTTCGCATTCCGAAAAATGTGTTTTTTGGGTTTTAAAAAATTTACCTGCTGACCTAGTTCTTGGTTTACCTTGGTTGCAGGACCACAATCCTGTAATCAATTGGTCAACAGGTGAATTAGAAAAATGGGGGCTGAATTGTGACAAGTGTTGCAAACCGGTATTGCAGTTGGGAGGTACTACTGAGTCTCCTTTCTTACCTGAGTACATCAAGGATTTTTCAGACGTTTTCTCCATGTCCGAGGCTGAGTTCCTCCCTCCTCACCGGCAATATGATTGTGCCATCGATATTATTGAGGGGTCCAGATATCCCAAGGGCCGTATCTATAATCTCTCTACTCCAGAGCGTCAGTCTATGAGGGATTATCTCAAGGAGAGTCTGGCCAAGGGTCACATCCGGCCTTCTGTTTCTCCCATGGGGGCAGGATTTTTCTTTGTCGGGAAAAAGGATGGAGGGTTGAGGCCCTGTATTGATTACAGGGAACTCAATAAAATTACTGTTAAAAACAGGTACCCGCTGCCCCTTATTCCTGATTTGTTAAATCAGGTTCAGGGTGCTTGTTGGTTTACTAAGCTAGATCTGAAGGGGGCGTACAACCTGATCAGAATCCGTGAGGGTGATGAATGGAAAACTGCCTTTAATACCCCGGAGGGTCATTATGAGTACCTAGTAATGCCCTTCGGGTTAAGTAATGCTCCTGCGGTGTTCCAAAATTTTGTCAATGACATTTTTAGACCATTTATTGGAAAATGTAATTGTCTATATTGATGACATCTTGATTTTTTCTACAGACTGGGAGAGTCACGTATCCCACACCAGGCAAGTGCTGGAGGTGTTGCGTGAGAACAAGTTGTTTGTCAAAGGGGAGAAGTGTATCTTTGGTGTTCAGGAAGTGACCTTTTTGGGATACATTCTCACCCCTTTTTCCTTCAAAATGGACCCGGGTAAGGTACAGGCCATTGTAGAGTGGGTGCGACCTTCCTCTCTGAAGGCGCTCCAGCGATTTCTGGGTTTTACTAATTTCTATCGGAAATTTATCAAAAATTTTTCTGTTATAGCCAAACCCATTACGGATTTGACCCGCAAGGGAGCTGATTTAGTCAACTGGTCCCCTGCTGCTATTGAAGCGTTTGAAAGGCTAAAGCGGTTTTTTGTTGATGCTCCTGTGCTGATCCAGCCTGATCAAAATAAGCCGTTTGTAGTTGAGGTGGATGCATCTGAAGATGGTGTGGGGGCAGTACTGTCCCAGGGGTCTTCCACCTTAACTAATCTCAAGCCATGCGCCTTCTTCTCCCGCAAGTTCTCTCCTGCGAGAGAAACTATGACATTGGTAATAGGGAGTTACTAGCAATCAAGTGGGCATTTGAGGAATGGCGTCATTTTTTAGAAGGGGCATTACACCGCATTACGGTCCTCACGGATCATAAGAATTTGATGTTTCTGGAATCTGCTAAGCGATTGAATCCCAGACAGGCGAGGTGGGCTTTGTTCTTTACTCGTTTTGACTTTTGTGTTACCTTCAGACCCGGAAGCAAGAACATTAAGGCCGATGCCTTATCCCGAAGTTTCCAGGCGTATCAGCCTCCTGACGTCCCTCCTGAGCCCATCCTGCCAGCTGACATCATCGTAGCCGCTACCTCATCTGATCTCGCTTCTGAAATCGTGCAAGGACAACATCTTGCCTCACTGGTACTCCCAATGACAAGTTATTTGTGCCAGCTCATTTGCGGTTGCGACTGCTGGGTGAGTGCCATAGCTCTGTTTTATGTGGACATCCTGGTATCAATGCCACCAAGGAGTTGGTCTCTAGGCAGTATTGGTGGTCGTCAATCTCCAGAGATGTTCAGGCTTTTGTAACTGCGTGCAATACTTGTGCCAGGTCCAAGAATCCCAAGACTCGGCCTATGGGTGAGTTGCGTCCATTACCCATACCTGATAGGCCTTGGTCACATCTGTCCATGGACTTCATCACGGATTTGCCATGCTCTGAGGGTAAGACCGTGATTCTTGTAGTGGTGGACAGATTCAGCAAGATGTGTCACTTTATTCCTTTGTGTAAATTACCCTCTGCAAAGGTTTTGGCTTCCGTATTTATGGACCACATAGTTAAACTACACGGTGTTCCTGAGAATATTGTTTCTGACAGGGGGGTGCAGTTTGTGTCTAAATTCTGGAGGGCCTTCTGTAAGAAGATCGATATTTCCTTATCCTTTTCGTCAGCCTTTCATCCAGAGACCAATGGTCAGACTGAACGTCTTAATCAGTCCGTTGAGCAATATCTCAGATGTTATGTTGCTGATAACCAGCATGTGTGGGCCAGATTCCTGTCTCTGGCCGAGTTCGCGATTAATAACCGAGTGAATTCTTCTTCTGGGGTTTCACCTTTCTTCTGTAATATGGGCTTTCATCCGCGCTTTGGTTCCTTTTCCTCATCCTCTTCGGTTGTCCCAGAGGTCAATGTTGTTTCTCAGAACTGTGCACAGTTTGGGCACGGGTTCAGCTGAACCTGGAAAAGGCCCAAGGAGTCCAAAAGTCTAAGCTGATAAGAAACGTTCTAAGGGTGTGGATTTCAAGGTGGGGGACAGGGTATGGTTGTCGACAAAAAATTCGCATGAAAGTACCATCGTATAAGTTTGCGCCTCGCTTCATTGGTCCATACAGGATCACCAAGGTGATCAATCCGGTATCTTTTGAATTATGTTTACCCGACTCCCTTCGCGTTCATAATGTTTTTCACATGTCTTTGCTGAAGCGTTATGTTGCTCCTATTGGTCCAGAGGAACAGCCCTCACCGTCCGGTAGAGGTGGAGGGACAAGTGGAGCACGAGGTTGCTAGAGTCATTGATGTGAGGAAGGTCCGGAATTCTTTCAGTACCTCGTACACTGGAAGGGATTCGGGCCAGAGGACAGATCTTGGGTACCGTTGACCAGGATGCATGCAGACTCGCTCATCCGAAAGTTCCATCTGCAGCATCCGATAAGCCTGCTCCCGCTGGTAAGGTCCGGTGGCCCCTCGTGAAGGGGGGGGTACTGTCACGCGAGGTCGGCGTCGCGCTCCCTCTGCACGACGTCACCAGACCTCTCCGCCCCCTAGAGACGAGCAATAGGGAATTGAAGTGCTGGTCTTGTCAGCCAGCACTTCATGAGTTTAATTCTCTGTTTGGGTTTAGCCATGTGGTGCTGATCACACCACATGGCTACTTTACATATTGTTTTGACAGCTTGCTCCGCCTCAGTCATGTGATGCTGGCCACATCACATGATCCTGGGCGGGCTATTTAAAGATGGCAACTGCCTCACTCAGATGCCTGTGATTAGTTACTCTTTGATCAGTGCTTGTGCGACCTTTAGTTTGGATACTTGGATTGGATACTTGGACTTCGGACTTTGACTTCTCTCTTGCCTCACCCCTGGTATTTACGTGACCTCCTGTGTTTGACCCGGTTTGCTGACTACTCTGCCATTGTGTTCGTTCTGTCTGTGTTTTGTCCTACCCTGTGTTCCCTTTCCCTCCTGCGCACTTACCCAGTGTAGGGACCGTCTTCGTGGTTGTCCGCGGCTGCCTAGGGCCGACTGAGGCAAGTAGGCAGGGAAAGAAGGAGGGGTTCAGTATAGGGCTCACCACCCTTGTCTCCCCTCGTGACAAAAACTACACGTTTCGAACACAGTAGGACTTGTCCTTCCTCATGGCATGTGAGGCTTCTCTTCTGTGCAGATTCTGGGACAATTCATGGCAACACTGCTTTGAATTTACCGTACGTTCAAAAGAAGTTCCGGAGCGATGATTTGAGGTTTCTTCTAAGTTTCACAAACCCTATGATTTGGAGGTTTACACTTAAAGGCTGTGTACACCGTTGAGGGCATTTTTTAATTATTGCATTGTACTCATTTTGAGCTAAAAATAATTTTTTAAAATTTGTATTAAAATAGGGCTTTCTTTTTACTGTACAGAGCTGACATGCTCTAGAAGCACCTTTTGGATTTATTGTCTTTTCCGTCATCTGGGTAGCATGATAGACTCCTTATCTCTACTAGATGACCTGCTACACAATCATTATAGCTCGTTTCTTATATCTCATATCTTAATGATAAGAATGTGGCTTAGGGCTCATTGACACGAATGTATTTTCTTTCCGTGTCCGTTCCTTTTTTTTTTTGCGGACCGTATGCGGAACCATTTATTTCAATGGGTCCGCAAAAAAAAACGGAAGGTACTCCATGTGCATTCCGTTTCCGTATGTCCGTATTTCCGTTCCGCAAAAATATAGAACATGTCCTATTATTGTCCGCATTACGGACAAGGAAAGGACTGTTCTATTAGGGGCCAGCTGTTCCGTTCCGCAAAATTAGAGATAAGGTTTATTAGATGATCGGCACAAAGTGAAAGCACCAGTCACACAGAAAAACAGTTAACCCCTTGTGACTGAACAACTCAATATTTGTAATAAATGCCAATTGAAAAAATTATATTTAGCCAAAAATATAGCTAAACATGCGATCATAAAAACAAAATTGCCTCTGAAGGTGTACTTTAAGTCCCCCATACACATTCCTGCATTGTCATCCAAGCTCGATGAGAACAATGCATTCGGCATACACTCTAAGGTGTATGGTGAGCTCCCGACTCTCCCTGAAAGATGATGTCGGGGGAGAGAAGCATCAGGTGAAATTAATATTTTGTCCCAATCCTTTTGTTGTCCATGGAGATGTCACCAGCTGAAGTGTCTAGCAGTTTGGTTCTCCACTCTCCCCATAGAACATGCAAGTGTATGGGGGAGTTGCTAGGGAGTCGGGAGAGACAGAGCTGTCCCTTGAAGGATCGGCTGACGGCTTTTGAATGTGTATGGCCAACTTTAGAAGCGTTTTGTGTTATAAATTGTTAAAAATTCAAACAAAAATATGTTATATTTTTATTACATAAAAATGGGATTTACATACTTGTTCTGGATACACATTCCCTTTAAACAATAGTTACTAAATATAAGTTATCTAGGGTTTGGCCACCGTGTGTTTTTTAGGAACCCAGAGTCGAGACATGGATAAGTTATCTGGAACATGGGTTCAAGAGGTCACCTCCATTCACCCACAAGACCATGAGCATTCAGTGTCTCCACTTATATGAGATATGTCTAGAAGTTGAGTTGAAGGTTTTGGGAATGTCACTCAAGTTCTTCCAATCCTTACTTTATGCATGGAGGCCTTGGCCCCTCTCAGTAGGCCAATGTGGGCATATGAATGTTATAAAGTAAAGCTTCTGTTCCCCGTTGAGATCCCCCTCAATTAGTGTTTTTGTTTGTCAGGCTGCCAGAAGTTGAAATGGTCCGATGGTGGAGTTTTCTGGTCACGCTACCAGCCAAGACATGGGATTAAAGATGGATCTACTAGGTGCCACCGGCCGGCAGACAAGTTACACCATCAGTCTGTGCAAAATACAGGTTTTATTATTTGAGTCGGAGACATTCCAGAGGAGCAGACAATGTGGATATCATTAGAGTGAGCAGAAAAGTCATCACACCTCATCCACAGCTCATCACTGGCTCCATCCATCACTAGTCTGGCTTGGTGGGTGATGAACATGGACCATTGTTAACGTATTCTTTTCTTATGTCATAAATTAGTGCCCGGAACTTTTCTATTAATAAATCCGAACTTATGTCATTTATTCCATGTTGTGTCACTACGGAAACGTATTGCTAAACTACAACTTCAGAGGCGGACTGGAAATGTAAAGTGGTCCAGGAAAAAAACTAAAAGTGGCCCCATGTTGTAGACGGACCCAAATACACAAGAGGTGGGGCCAACACAAGAAGGCAGGCACCAATCCAATAGGTTGGGCAGTAATATTGTGCCACACTTATGCAGCAGAACCAGATACCACAGCCAGCACAATATACTGCCCAGCAGAACCAAAATACCACAGTGCAGCACAATATACTGCCCAGCACAGAACCAGATAAACCACAGTGCAGCACAATATACTGCCCCAGCAGAACCAGATACACAGTTCAGCACAATATACTGCCCCAGCAGAACCAGATACCACAGTGCAGCACAATATACTGCCCAGCAGAACCAGATACCAAGTGCAGCACAAATATACTGCCCCAGCAAACCAAATACCACAGTGCAGCACAATATACTGCCCCAGCAGAACCAGATACCACAGTACAGCACAATATACTGCCCCAGCAGAACCAAATACCACAGTGCAGCACAATATACTGCCCCAGCAGAACCAAATACCACAGTACAGCACAATATACTGCACCAGCAGAACCAAATACCACAGTGCTATCAATCTTTTTTAGGTACATGAACGCTCAAATATCAGATTGTCTGGGATGCGATGCCTCTTCGGTGATGTGTTTGTATTGGCTGGGAAGGAGGAGGCATGGTTGCAGAATAATAGGCCTCTGTAAGGAGCTGGGAGAGACATTTTAAGCCCTCTTGTGCCAATTTCTCTTTCAGTGTAGCTCATCTGCCATGTGGAGGATGATGGTCCAGGGAGCAGGAGCACAGGATGGGCTGTGAGGTGAGTCCTGATTATATGTTTTCCATCTAACGCCCCTACCACAAGCTGTTATACATGGCAAAATGCACCCGTTGCTACCTGCAACTACCTCACATTCCCTACAGACACCAACCTTAATCAGTATGGTGTCCAGTAGACTGTATGTATCTCGTTCCATGTGCCTTAACCATCAGATCTAATTGGATTGGTACCTTCAGGTGGTTAACGGTAGCGAAGTATTCCTTCATTCAGGGCATACATCCAGTCTGGCATCCCTGTTCCCAAATAAGTGTAAAATAAAATGCACAACAGTTAGGGAAGCACACAGCAAGATTACGTATTGAAGACGTTATTAAGGTTACTGTGGCAATGTTTTGGGTTAGGTTCTTTATCAAGCTGATTGGTGGTATGGCAGGGACAGTTAGGGCTGACAGAGAACAGTTGGCTTGATACAGGGCCTAGCCAAAAACGTTGCCACATATCTACACTGCAGCTTTCATAAATTCTTCTATACCGCATGATACTTAGTGTGTGCTGCACATGACTACCAATGCCAATCAATGGCTTCCACAGTAACATGCATGTTTGGCACTTCACCAGTGCTGGCAAATAAAAGAAGACCAGTGGGGGCCACTGGAGCATCTTGGAAAGTATCTGGCTACTAAACCTTTTTATAGCATTTCCTCTCCTGATAGATTCATTTCTTTAAATCCCAGACAACTCCTTTAATTTAGAATGCCTAGGGTTTTCCAAACAAGGCAACCCTTTTAACCTAAAGAGTTTTTCCCATTTTAGGATATGCCATCACTTTGTGATAGGTGGGGATCTGACTTCTGGGACCCCACTGAGAAGGAAGGGTCTGCAGTGCTGGTAGTCCTACAGTGTTTCCAGATGGTTTTGTCAGTAATTCTACATTCAATCCAGCCTTTGACTTCCATATAGCCTGAAGACCTCTACTTGACCTTGAAATTGTCTAAATAGAAGCGAATATTGAATCCATGTGATATTAATTTGCAGTTGACCTTACCTTGCAGGACATAGCAGTAGGTCACCAGAAAAAGGCTTCATAAATTGTGTGAGATTTTATCTTGGACCTAATTAGCTTTGGCTCCATTATGTAGTAGTCAAGTTTAGGCTGCTTTCGCATCTGTGCTTATTATTCCGTTCTTCTGCTCCATTATAGGAGTAGAAGAACGAAAATGATGGAAGTGCCAGATTCGGCACATAACTGAAGGAAACGGAGCCTAACAGATCCCATTGACTATAATGGCATCCTTTAGGTGTCCTTTCAGGAGAACATGTTTTTTTTTAGTAGACAAAAAAGTCCCTTATGCTGTCTTTGCTATTTTTGACAAATTCTGTGACAAAACCCAGAAGGGAGCTTCTGACAGAGATGTGAAAGTAGACTAAACTCATCATTTTGGGTAAGTGTCTCCTGATCACATGAAGGAACTAACTAGCAAAATAATTTGCTTTCCAAAAAATTGGCCTAGAAATTTTCCCAGTTCTGAAAATATATGTTACCTGGACTCTATGAATTGGGATCAGAAGATTATCTTATATATCATCCCTGGTTCTATATCTTCAGCTCCTGACACTTTATTCTAATATACATTAATCACGTGTATCCATATTTAATTCCACATAACGTATGGTTTCACCATCGTTTTCTAATATCATCTCCCTTGGTGTATCTCATTATGTTATCTATCATACGAGTCAATCCAAACACAGCGGTGGCCTGACCGAGCCTCCTGTCTGGCTTACTTCAGACATTTCCGGAATTAGGCTTGTCCTTACATGTGAACATAACCCATGACTCAGTGGCCTCTTTAGAATTGATTTGAAGCAGGTAGGAATGTCTGGTCTCGTCACACAAATCCATCATGTGCTTCTGAGGAATTACTACGTATTATGGAAATTCTTGGCTGTTGACCTGAGAGGAAATTGGTTGTCAAGAAAGAAAATGAGAGAGAACCCCACGGTAAAACATTAAAATATTATGAGTCCAATAAGACAAATGTCCATATAACAAGGATTAGTTCAGTCCCAAATGGACGTGCTCACCACATCCACTTTCCCCACTCGGTAAAACAGTCTCTTCCGCTTCTATGTTTCACGCCTAGACATTCGCCTTCTTTCTTTATTCTACGGATTGGTTGGTTTTCCCAGATAGCCTGAGAGCACTATGTCCGCCAAAGATGTGGGCCAAGCAAGCATCGTAAAGTGAAGACAAGAGGCAAGTGTGTAGGAGTGAGGTGTCAAAGTAAAGGAGACTGAGGGAACTGTTTTATGGAGGTGGTGAGCATGTCCACTTGGAATTGAACTAGTCATTGTCTTATGAACTTTTGTCTTATTAGACTCATATGATAGAAGATTAAAGATGACCTTTCACCACTCCTGACATGCCTGTTTTAATAGCTCCATATATTCCCAACGTGATTATTGTGGAGTACATATTCTTATGGCTCTGTGTTGTACCATTCCTTTATTATTTCTACTAGAAGTTATGATCCCTCTGTACCCTTACTGCAGACTGCTAGCAATTCTTTCATAACTTCTAGTAGAAATAATACAGGAATGGCAAAACATAGAGTCATAAGAATAGATGTTCCAGAACTGTTATTACATGGGGAATGCATGAAGCTATTAAAACAGGCATGTCAGGAGTGGTTAAAGGTCCTCTTTAAGCTCCAAAGTCAAAGTATACTCATTGACCAAAAAACCTGAACCCAGATATAAATGTTGGATTGCTGCAAAACTCGGCATACTTTTATGTCTCAGGCAGATATGTAAATGATTACAGGTGTGGTCCGATTAGGCACTGGGTCTTGTCAAAAGAGGGCATAAAAGTGATTCCCCCTTTCTCCAGCTACCATATAAAATGTTATCAGAGGCTACTTTTGGGTAGTGTACCTCTTAATGAGAGATCGTTGACTGCTAGACTTGCCTCCACGAAGCGCTCCAAGACATTTTGCCCAGTTGACAGACTTTGAAAGGGGTGCACCACAGGACTAAGAGAAGCAGAATGGTTGTTTTGACAAATTGCCTGCCATCTGGGCTGTTTTGACCGAGCTGTTAGGAGTTGTTGGGAGAAATGGTTGCGTGAGGACACACACAGCAAACAGACCCTGGACATCCCAGACAGACCACAAAAATAGAGAATTGTTTCATGGTCACCAAGAACAAACAGCTCCCACAGTTTCATTGTCCACCATCTCGACATAGGTGACACCTTTATTACACACCCCTGTCTCTCCCCAGACCATTTTCAGACACTTAGCGGAAGGAGATTTGGTGTTATGGCGCTCATTTCTTGTCCAGCCTTTGACAGTCAGTCACTCTCTCCTTCGACTGCCGTGGTGTCTGGACTGCTACTGACTGGAACTGTATCATCTTTAGCAATGAATCCTGGTTCTGTTTGGGATTCCACCACAGTTGGATTCTAGTATGGAAGCCCAGTGGTATGCACTTCAATACTATAGCCTTTGCTGTGGAGCATCACACTGCCCCAACTGTTGGTGTGATGATCTGGAGCCATTAATAGCTCAGCAAGGATGATGGTCCAGGGAGCAGGAGCACAGGATGGGCTGTGAGGTGAGTCCTGATTATATGTTTTCCATCTAACGCCCCTACCACAAGCTGTTATACATGGCAAAATGCACCCGTTGCTACCTGCAACTACCTCACATTCCCTACAGACACCAACCTTAATCAGTATGGTGTCCAGTAGACTGTATGTATCTCGTTCCATGTGCCTTAACCATCAGATCTAATTGGATTGGTACCTTCAGGTGGTTAACGGTAGCTAAGTATTCCTTCATTCAGGGCATACATCCAGTCTGGCATCCCTGTTCCCAAATAAGTGTAAAATAAAATGCACAACAGTTAGGGAAGCACACAGCAAGATGAAGTATTGAAGACGTTATTAAGGTTACTGTGGCAATGTTTTGGGTTAGGTTCTTTATCAAGCTGATTGGTGGTATGGCAGGGACAGTTAGGGCTGACAGAGAACAGTTGGCTTGATACAGGGCCAGACAGACCACAAAAATAGAGAATTGTTTCATGGTCACCAAGAACAAACAGCTCCCACAGTTTCATTGTCCACCATCTCGACATAGGTGACACCTTTATTACACACCCCTGTCTCTCCCCAGACCATTTTCAGACACTTCAGACACATTTTCAGACACTTATTAATAGCTCAGCGATATGTGAAGGACATCCTGCAGCCACATGTGTCGCCTCTCATGGCAGGGCTCCCAACTGGATAATGCTCGACCACACACATCCAGGGTTTGCCAGAAATGGCTCCACCAGATTGTAACCGTTCCTTAGACTGCGCGGTCTACACATTTATCTCCAATCAAACATTTGTAGGACATCAGTTTCAGCAAGCTACGAGTGTGCAGGATCTACAGACCCAGCTGCAACATCTGTGGGCAAATGTGCCGCAGGATACCATACAGAACCATATACCTCCGTGCCCAACCGCATCTCATCTTGTATCCAACTAGAGGCAGCCCAATACGTCATTGAGCCTCCTTTCAATTGTACAGTTTTCCCCAATAAACTTCTCCTTTCGCTTCATTACATTCACACATAGATAGAAGTTTGAATTGATTCCAGCAACTTTCTCTTGGTGTATTAATGTTTTTTGTCACCGAGTATATTTTATGTGCAATTTAACTAAAGCGGTTTGTGTGGAACCATGGTGGACCTCATGGACGCTAGGGTACTGGTAAGCACTCTTCTACAATTGTGCTTATAAAAATTGTTCCTCAATTCTCTGATGTCGCAGCACGATGTTATTATTGAAATACTAGAAGGAGTTTGCAGTCAGAACATGATGTGTGCAAAGTCCATGAATTGATGGCTGTTTTGTTCAGTATGTGCGTATATCACGGTACAACACGTCAAAACACGCACATAATAAGATGAACTGCAGTAGAACATGGCTTCTTGAAGCAACCTATGATAAAATGCCTTCCATTTGCTGAGCGCCTCTGTTTTTTGTCAGCCGCAAAATAGGCCTCTGTTGTACATTTCTGTGAAGCTCACAAAACGCAGAACAACCTGTACGTAAAAGAAAGCAACAGGTCATTAAATTAGGAAGTGAATGTAATTAGCAGTTGTCAGTGTACCGAGCTGCAGTCCACGCCACTGGAGATGAATATCGTTAGTGTGTAAATCCAGTCTTTCACCGGATGAATCCAGATATTGTTAAGCAACAAACCTAAAAAGATGGACTCAGATTCCAGAGATCCTGTGGAACATCTCTTAAATTCCCAATCTGGTTGAACAGAAGACTGGCTTGAAAGTTGATATTCAACCTGAACACCATCTAACCTAAAGTGGAAAAAGCTTCCCATTCTTTTCCCACAGACAAGGACTTCTGTCCGTTTAAAAGACCTGGCTGTGGTGCCAACTGGGTGACTGAAATGAAAACCAGTGATTTCCTCAGGCCATAATAAAGTTTATAGCCTTAGAAAGGCACTGGTCCAGTCCCGAAAAACACATATACTCCGTGTTTTAGACTTTCATGTGGTTTTGATTCCATTAAACCAGTTGGCATCACAGCCATGTTTTCAGCCTGGTATCAGTCATCTTCTATGTAAGAGCGTACAACACGGCTCTGGAAGAGAAGCTTTTCTCACTGATGGTTACATTTCGCTTCGAAGAAGGAATGTGGATATCTGTTTTTGGAGCGAGCAGGCATTAGTCTAGGTGATTTGCTGTGCCTACTATTGAGTTGTATCACAGCACGACCCAGCCGAGTGAGCTTGATTCTTATAAATCAGTCTGAAGGTCTATTACAACACAATATTTAAACCATCTATCTTTGTTGTCCACCTTTCTTCCAGACCCCCTCCACCCAGCCCAGGTGGTGTGTCTGCATCAACATCTGTTTTGACAAAGGTCATGACACTGCTGAAGCCAATCACTGGCCGCAGCAGTGATGTGTCACCCGTGTGGCATGCGAGCCAGTGACGTGCCGCATGGGTGACACGTGATGCTGCTGACAGTCATTGATTGCAGCAGTCACATGCCACATGTCAAAACGGATGTTGACGTGGGCACACCCTGGAGCTGCAGAGGCGGCGGGTCAGCAATGGAGCTGGAACACAGAGCAGGGATCTGATAAGTATTATCATCACTGTGTTTCCGGCCACGCTGTGGGGTTTCTTGAAAAACGATAGAAAGGTGAGCAGATCCTTTGATCCACAACCAGTGGTACATGTACTCCACTAGGTACTTGCCATGTCTGCCGGGGGACTTGCACTTTCCTCATTTTGTGCTTTAAAAACATTGTAAAATTATGGGCAGCCCTATGGCTCAATGGTTAACTGGTGTCCTGGACAACATTTGCATAGAGTTTGTGGAGGGCACTTGGTAACTGATATATGCCATTATAGTGCCAGATTTTGTCACACACCCATTTTGCAGCAAAAACTGTGATTTTTCCCACTCACTCCATTTTTTCCGAAGTGGCAAGAAAAGAGGTCGTAGTCCCGGATGGCTGGCAGGCCCGGCTAATTTTTCATCTTCCACTACTGTTTTTGGCATGGAAATTGGCTTAAATATACACCAGCAAGGGATCTGGTGTAGACTTAAAGGGGTGTAGAGCTGAACCCGGACATATCCCCTTCTTCACCCAGGCAGCCCTTATGAGATGGGCATCAGGACATTTCATGCTCCGATGCTTTCCCTTGCCCTGCACTGAACAGCCCGGGGCAAGAGCTTTTTCATTAGATCCGGTGATGTACCTGGTCTCTGCTAGGCAGAGCCCTTCCACCTAGCAGTGTCCCCGGTGACGTCACCGGCACTAATGGGCCCATTGGTAATGTTACCAGGAACACTACTAGGCGGAAGCCTCTACATAGCTTTAGCCCATCCTCTGGCAGCACAGAGGATGCCAGTCTTAATAAATGTTACCCTGTATGTTTGTCTGGGTACTCTGGTTTCTTCCTAAAAGCCCCCATACATGTTAGTCTTGTTGATGGCGGGTTTGGCCGACACTCTAATGTGTGATACCAGGGTGCCGCAGGTCAAAACATTCGGGGCTTGAGCCCCGGATGTTTTGACCAGAGCCCCGAATGTTACGGCTGGTAAGTCAGGCTACTGGCTTTGAAGGGGCGGCATCGTGTCACAGACAGCGCCGATGCGTCCCTTCAAAGCCAGTAGAGCTCTAGTATGGAGGAGGCAGGGGGGGAGGGGGGGCGGTGAAGCGCTGTAACTTACCCCTCCTCCTCGCGCTGCTGTGTCCTGACTGCCTGCAGCGTCAGGACGTACAGAGCGCACTCTGACGCTGCAGGAGGGTCAGGTGACAGCAGCGTGGGGCCCTGAGAAGAGAAGAGAACAGGAGACCGCGGAAGAGGAGAGGAGAGCGGCTGAGCAGCAGAAGGTAGTTAATTTATTTTTTAAAGTCTGATCTGAGGTCTGATAAGGGGGTCTGAAGGGCTGATAGTATGAAAGGCTGATAAGGGGGTCTGAAGTGCTGATTGGGGGTCTGAGGTCTGATAAAGGGGGTCTGAAGGGCTGATAAGGGGGGCTGAAGGGCTGATCTGAGGTTTGATAAGGGGGGTCTGAAGGGCTGATGTCTGATAAAGGGGGTCTGAAGGGCTGATAAGGGGGTCTGAGGTCTGATAAGGGGGGTCTGAAGGGCTGATAAGGGGGTCTGAGGTCTGATAAGGGGGTCTGAGGGCTGATAAGGGGGGTCTGAAGGGCTTATAAGGGGGTCTGAGGTCTGGTAAGGGGGGTCTGAAGGGCTTATAAGGGGGTCTGAGGTCTGGTAAGGGGGGTCTGAAGGGCTGATAAGGGGGGTATGATGTCTGATAAGGGGGTCTGGAGGTCTGATTGTGGGTCTGCGGCCTGATATTGGACATCTGGAGTTCTGATATGGGGGGTCTGAGGTCTGATTGAGGGTCTAAAGCCTGATATGGGGGTCTGAAGGTCTGATTGAGGGTCTGAAGGTCTGATTGGGGTCTGAAGGTCTGATATGGAGGGGTATGGTGGTCTGATTGAGGGTCTGAACTTTGATTGGGGGTTTAAGGTCTGATTGGGGGTCTAAAGGTCTGATATGGTGGTCTGAGGTCCAGTGGGGGGGTCTGGAAGTCTGATATGGGGGTCGGTAAGTCTAATGGGGGCCTGGAGGTCTAATGGGGGTTTGATATTGGGGTCTGGAGATCGATGAGGGTCTGAGGTCTGGTCTGAGGTCTGATATGGGGGTCAGAGGTCTGATGGGGGTCTGGTCTGAGGTCTTATACATGGGGGGGTTGGTCTGAGATGGTGGGGGTTCTGACATGAAGGTCTAATGGGGGTGTGATCTGAGGTCTGATATGGGGTCTGACAGACATCTAATGAAGGTCTGGTCTGAGATGGGGGTCTCATCTGAGGTTTCATATGGGTCTGATCTGAAAGGTAAGGGGGTATTTTTTGTACTGGCACACTATCTGTGTGGTACCAGTATTTTCAAGGGGACTATTTCTACAGTATAGTTTTGGGGAGCACAGTGGACACAGTATTAGAGGTGGCAAAATGGAATGTTCAGAAAGTGAGGAGGATGATGGAAAAGTAGGAAACTAAAATGTCTGTCAAACTCTGCAGAGGGAAGAGATAGCTGAAAGAAATCATCATGGCGGTCTGGTCTGACAGGAGAAGATGAGGAAAGAGAACATCTACATCAGAGAGGAGATGTCACTAGATGTAAGATATGTGGAGCTGTATGTCCCTATATGAGCGCTGCCTTCTCTGCTCTGTTTACCTGATCACCACTGCAAATGCTGCGGTGGTTAGGTGAACAGAAAAGAGAAAACATCATTTTATTTTTCGCCTCAGGCAGCAGAAAAGCTAGAATTGGCCCTGCTGGTAGTTATACCGTTAAATTACTGTGGCCGCATTTCTGTTTCGGGCTCACTCTGGAGCGCAGGCTGGGGACCGCAGGGCTGCAGCTATAAAACGTCAGCAGGCAGGCTGTCCATGCAGCAAGTAAAATAGGTCTTTGAGTCCTAGGGCGGGATGTGTGTGTGTTTAGGGCGGATACTTTGAGAATATGGCGCATATGTATTGGGGCTCGGGCCCCGGATCTTTTGAAACCCTAGCAACGCCCCTGTGTGATACACTCCACTGACAGAAGATGTCAGGAGAGAGAAAGATAGGTTAAAATGAATATTTCAGACCGATCCTTTTATTAAGTCTCTGCTCCCCAACAGAATGTAGATATTTGGCTGATCCGAGAGGGAGTCGGAAGAGATACTGACAGCTACTAAATGTTTATGGGCAGTCTAAGACATACTGATAGGGAATTTAGACGTTGAGTTCCACTGGGAAGACCAAGTGATGAAAATGTCTGTAAAGCACTGCAGAATATGTCATTGCTATATAAGTGAGTAAAATAAATCATAGTCTTGGGTCATTTTAATGTCCTTTGTTTCAGTGGGTGGTGGGTACTTGACTCAAGAACAATGGGAAGCACTCATCTAAATATTACTGATATTCTAACACAGAACTCCAAATCCCCTGCATCTCTGTCTACCTGCAATTCTTCTAGGTTCAAAGCTCTGCACATATGGTACCCACAGTCCCTTAACAATTCCTAGAGGTAAATGAGAAAGAACAGGAATCTGTCATCAAAAAATGAAAAATCAAGTTTTTCTTTAAACTTATTTTTAAATGATTTTTTTGCTACTGTTAGTTTTAATTTGCCATCTCACTGGCTATATTAAAAAAAATGTCCTAAATTCTTGCAGTTTTCGCACTGGCCGCTAAGCCTAATAATAGGCATCGCGTCTGGTATGTAGACATCACTTTTCAGCAGTCATCTAATTATCATCATGTGCGGCATTGCAATGAAAGATATCACATATATATAGATAACACAGGATCCACCATTCACAATAGGGGATGTTAGAGCTTATGGATTCCCTCCTGACCTCTGCACAGGTCAACATGACTAGAAAACTCTCCCATATAAGTCAATGAGGTCCCCTCCTGTCCATTGTATCTATGGCCCATGTGGCTGCCATAAAGCGTATCTCTTAATGCTGTTAAGAACAATTCAGGAAAGATGACCGCCCCCATAATCATGTTTGGAAAATAGAATAAAAAATTGTACGATTTGATCAGGGATGCCCAACCTGCGGCCCTCCAACTGTTGCAAAACTACAACTCCCAACATTACCTGATAGCTGTAGGCTGTCCAGACATGCTGGAAGTTGTAGTTTTGCAACAGCTGGAGGGCCACAGGTTGGGCACCCCTGGATTAGATAATAAAAACAGATTAGAAGGCAAGGATATGTAACTAACTGACTAAGGTTTCTGCTTTATTAGAGATGCGAAAACGGCCGAAGATCTCTTTGTTGGCTGGCGTTTGCTGAAACAAGCGTACCTCCCTGACCATGGTGGAGAGAAGGCCAAGTATATCTGGGCTGATGGACCCCAAGGATCTTATAATACTGGTGTGACCAGAATCCCCCGAATTTTCATGCCTACACAGCCAGAACTCTTGGAAGAGATACCACAAGGTTTGTGAGAAACCTCAGCCTACTGAGCAGGAACCCGGCAGCCTCCAAAACACAGCAGAGAGCCCATGCTTGGAGCCCATCTTCAGGCCAAGCCCTCCCTTCCCTCTCCCCTCCCAGACATATCACAAATGGAATTTGTTGACTATATTACTTAGAAAGATTATCAAAATGAGTGTCATTTAGTTTAAAAAAAAAAAGACGACTGAGGGCAATCCAACAACCATGTACATATATGTATCAGGGGGCAGTACAGAGATCTGTCCCAAGATCTATTTATACCCAGGACTGTGACCGTGATGAGGGAACATCCTCTACATCTAGAGGAAAGAAAGTTTCTCCATCAGCATAGGAGAGGACTCTTTACTGTAAGAGTGCAAGGCTATGGAACTCTCTGCCTGAGGAGGTGGTGATGGTGTACTCAATACAAGAGTTCAAGAGGGGCCTGAATGTATTTCTGGAGAGTAATAATATTACAGGTTATAGTTACTAGATTTCTGGAGAAGGGTCGTCAATCCAGGTTTTTATTCTGATTGCTAGAATTGGAGCCCTAAGATGAGGAAGATTATTTTTTGTCACCTTAGGCCTGTTTCACATCTGTAGTTTGAGGTAGTATAAGGTCCATAAGGCCATAAGGTCCATGCACCACCATTCCTGGGATTGTTGGGGAGAGGTTGAGCCTTCGCCAATCAGAATTTTTTGGTATATATAGTTGATGTGCAATAAAGGTCTATGGTGGGACATCCCCTTTACAGTTCGAGCCACAAGGTGAGATCAATAATTTTACAACTAGGGTGTTCATATTGACCATCAGAAATCTTGCCCATGTCCTTTACGTATAGATCCTGAAAATCCTGCCACTTCTATGTTCTCAACTATGGATTACTTTGCAGCTCCGTGGGCTCAGAACTATGGATTACACCTCACTTTGGCATTTTTAATTGTTTTTCACCCCGTATGTGTAATTGTTACTTCTCTTTGTGCCTGGTAATGGTTGTCAAGCTTCTCTGCCGCTGGAATTTCTCCCCAGGAGGGTGGACTGTGACTGCAAACGTCATGAAATATAGACATTCCTGGCATGTCCTAACTCCACTGATCTGTGTGAGGGAATCATTGAATGTGAATGAATATTAAGACATCTAGTATTAAATAGAGGAATAAATATTCTGTCTTCATACAGAGTGTATTCTACAGACCGGTACACAGAACAGATCATTCATGTGACAGGTACCTAATATAAGAACAGTATGTGCAATCTAGTGTGAAAGAATGGAAAGGTGACCAAAAAAAGCTTGTTCCCATAGAGGTAAATCTAGAAAGCTGCCTAGTCCTCCGTCCAGTCTCTGGCTGGATGCGGCAGCCGCTACTTCAGGTGTGATGACAGTCAGGGTCCTACAGATACCCATCAGACATTTATGGCACATTCTGTAGATGGGACTGATGGATCATAAGGCCATGTTCAGACAGTGTATTTTTCACTGATTTTAGCACTTTTTTTACATCACAATTCCCACAGAATCCATTTTCAATCTGCCTCCCATTGTTTTCAAGTAGTAAATTGTGTGTCTTATCTGAACATTGAATGATAATCCATGGTGTAGGGAAAAAAGCAACCTCTTCATTCTTGGTGTAGATTCTGTTTGTAAACTTCTACTAAAATCCACGGAGGGCCTGAAAGAACACATAGAAATTTGCACCAAAAATGGTTTTAAACAGTAAACTGCATAACAATTGCAGAAAATGCTTGGAATGTAAGAAATTTTTGCAAACCTATTAAAAAGGAAAAACTAAAATTTTGCTTTTGCTATGACACTTAAATTTTGCTCTGGGGCTCCCATTTCTCTTGATCATCTTGAGATGTTTCTACACCTTGACTGGAGTCCACCTGTGGTACATTCATTTGATTGGACATGATTTAGAAAGACCGGGCCCGTGAAGAAAGAACTGCCTGTAGAGCTCAGAGACAAGATTGTGTGGATGCACTGTAAATTCCCAAGAATACACTGACCTTGAAATGGAAGAAGTTTGGAACAATCAGGACTCTTCCTAGAACTGGCTGCCCTGCCAAACTAAGTAATGGGCTGGTCAGAGAGGTGACCAAGAACCCAATTATTACTCTGGCTTACCTTCACAGATTCTGTGTGCAGATGGTAAAAACTTCCAGAAGGTCAACCATCACTGCATCACTCCACCAATCTGTACTTTATGACAGTGTCCAGAAAAATACACATGAAAGCCCACGTTTGCAAAAAAGCACCTAATGAACTCTCAAACTGTGAGAAACATGATTTTTTGGTCTGATGAAACCAAAATTGAACTTTTTGGCCTCAATTCTAAGTGTCATATTTGGAGGGAACCAGAAGTGCATAATCTGTCCAATACCATCCCTACAATGAAGCATGGTGGTGGCAGTACCATGCTGTGGGGGGGTTTTTCAGAGGCTGGGGCAGGGAGACTGGTCAGATTTGAGGGAAAGTTAAATGATCCAGAGTGCTCTGGACCTCAGACTGGGCCAAAGATTCACCTTCCAACAAGACAATAACCCTTACCACAAAGTCAAGAAAAGACGGGAGTGGCTTAGAGACAACTCTCTGATTGTCCTTGAGTGCCACAGCCAAAGCCAAGACTTGAAGCCCAATTGAACATCTCTGGAGAGACCTGAAAATGGCTGTACACCAACGGTGCCCACCCAACCTGACAAAGGATCTGCAGAGAAGAACGGCAGAAAATCTCCAAATCCAGGTGTGCTTTAACTAAGTCCTGAGTAAAGGGTCTGAATACTTATGTCAATGCAGGATTTTAATTCTTCATTTTCAATAAATCAGCAAAGATTTCTAAACATTCTGTTTTCACTTTCTCATTATGGGATAATGAGCACAGAATGATGGGGAAAAACAAAATTTTTTTTATTGTAGCAAAAGGCTGCAAAATAACAAAATGTGTAAAAAGTGAAAGGGTCTGATGAAGACTTTCCAAATGTACTGTATGTACATAGTCTTACCTAATAGTTGGGTTACCAGTTGCATCACACAGATCCACATTTACAGCAATGTTAGCACATCGTCCAGCCATAATTGTATGTTTATTTGTGAGCTCTACTTCACAAGTGTTTTCTCAGTGACATCAGTCATGGAGTATTTCTCTACAAGAAGTAACAATAGGTCATCATGTAGGAATGTCCTTCCTTTAGGGTCCTCAATGATCAGAGTAAAGTAAGAAAAGACGCAGGTGTGGGACAGCCCGGCTCTGCAGATGTTTCTTCTAAATAGAGAACAAAGTTACATTCCTGAGGGGCTTCTATGTCCTGAAAAATACTGGAAAACAATTGTAAAGATAGACATAGCCAACAGATATTTATATCAAAGTGGTGGGGAGATCTAGTGATAGCCTACCGCATAATGAATTGAGAGCATATCCCACCAAAAATGTCTACCAATAAATCTCTGAAACCATATGGACTCTGTGGTAATCTAAGTCTGGTTCAGCAGAATTTTGAATGTGTGAAACCTGCCTTACCTGCATTACTTATTTTGTACTGTATTCTGCTTCAGAGCTGGATTCACAATTCTGCTAATCAAAACTGGAAGTGCAGTAACCCAGAGCTGGGGGTATCTACAAGGTTTGGTTTGTTATATACTGCATAATCAGTTGTTCTAGCATGAGCCAGGCATAAGCAGAGTTAACAATCCAGAACCAGCCCTCTCTGGAGCTTAGGGTGTGGGTCGACTCCATTCCTTAGTTCCAGAATATACCAGAGAGAGTAGCTGTAGAGAGAGAGGAAGAAGTAGCTGTCTCCATGTGCAGCTCTCCCATATACTCCAGCTCCAAGCCCTGGAGCTTCAATCACCTCCACAAGCTCCAGGAAATACAAGCAAGCAAGAACTAAATGAGGAGGGTGTGCATGGCTTCAGCAAGAGAGAGACAGCAAGCTAACCCAGCTTAATGTGATCCAGACCCTGCTGCTGCAGAGGGATAGCTAGGTAAGACACCCTATGCACCCAGAATAGTTTACACTACAGCCACAGATACCAGAGCTCAGCTACTAGCCAGAGATACCTATAGCAGATATTTTACCCAGAGTAATATGAGGGCCAATGCTGTATTTATCTGCTTAGCTCATGCTGGGACATCTGGGAGGACTTAGCATTTAATACAAATTACTGTTGTACTAAAACTTCAACCCTTCAATCCAAACAATCCAAAACTTCAATCCATACAGTAAAGAGAGACTCTTGTTAAGTTTAATCTGGCCTGGTCTCTAACCTTCTTAACACCACATACTGACCATAGCATTTCCAACATGTGCCCAGCCTAGCACCCACATTGATATCAACGTCATGGGCACCCCATGAATCACTATCAGGCAGACAGCCCACAGCTACAAGTAGGGATATAGGGAGCCCATCCTTTACTGCACCCACCCCAGCTAGTGACGGCCTGAGGGAGAACACCGTGACACCATCACCAGGACCACTACCACTCCCATCCAGCTCCTTGGGGGCTCGTTGCAGAAGTAGTCGACAAGCTAGTTGACCAACACAACTAAGATTATATTTGTTTTTATAAGGTTTAGGAGTTTTTACTACATCAATCTATGTACAGTGCCTGATCACCACATCCAATATTTTTCAACCATTGCTGTGACCTAGAACTTCTTCTAATGTTAAGGTGACCATGAGGTGACAAAGATGGGCTAGATGCAGACCATACTGTTCTCTTTTTTGGAATATCTTGCAATAGAGATTACCGTATTTTCATCCCATAAGACGCGTTTTTTTTCCCCCCAAAGTGGGGGAAAAATGTCCCTGCGTCTTATGGGGTGAATGCTAATAAGCGCTTCCATTATGGAAGCGCTCATTAGCACCGGAAGACCAGGAAGCGGTGAAGGCTCTGTACTCACCGCTTCCTGGTCCTCCGCTCGGCTGTGCAGGGCTGCGCACAGCGTGAGGGCGCTCTGTGTCCTCCCGCTGTGCGCGCCAGTTCACAGCACAGCCGACGGAGGAGGAGGGAGAAGATTGCGGGCGGCAAGGAGCGGCAGCGTCCAGGAGCAGGGGAGGTAAGTGCTTTATTTATTTTATGTCATATGAGGCTGGGGGCACCATTTGAAGCATGGGGGCTGATCAGAAGAGGCGTGGGGGCTGATATAAGACTGGGGCTGAACAAAAGAGGCATGGGGGCTAATATGAGACTGGGGCTGGTCAAAAAAGGCATGGGGGCTAATATGAGACTTGGGGGCTGATAAAAAGAGGCATGGGGGCTGATATGAGACTGGGGGGCTGATAAAAAGAGGCATGGGGGCTAATATGAGACTGGGGGCTGATAAAAAGGCATGGGGCTAATATGAGACTTGGGGCTGATAAAAAGAGGCATGGGGGCTGATATGAGACTGGGGGCTGATAAAAAGAGGCATGCGGGCTAATATGAGACTGGGGGCTGATAAAAAGAGGCATGCGGGCTAATATGAGACTAGGGGCTGATAAAAAGAGGCGTGGGGGCTGATATAAGGCTGGGGAATGATCAAATGAGGTATGGGGGGCTGATTTAAGACTGGGGGTCTGACCTGAGGTCTGAATGGGGTTATTTATATTGGGGCAATATCTGAGGTCTGATTGTGGGTCTGATCTAAGGTCTTATTGGGGACTTATTAACATTTGGGATCTGATCTAAGGTCTGATTCACGGTCTTATTAACATGGCGGTCTGACTGGTGATCTGACCGGAGGTCTAATGAAAAATATTTTTTTCTTATTGTCCTCCTCTAAAACCTAGGTGCGTCTTATGGGCCGGTGCGTCTTATAGGGCGAAAAAATGCGGTATAATAAAAAAAATTCTCATTTCAGACACACATTAGGGCCAATTTAACATGGCATCTGTTATTATGTATTACTAGTGCCCAAAGTGCTTCATAATGTGGTAGGTTAGTGAAAAACAAAAACAGAGCAGAGAAGTAATGAAAAATTGAGATTTGTTGCAGACCCACCCGGCAGTCAGAAGGAAATGCTGAATGTAAGTTTGATGAACAGTAGAAAATAACGAGATATAAAGGTTGCAGGGAGTATCATCAAAACCCACCGACACTTGTGGGAACAGTTAATAATTTAGTGAATACACAAGCAATGTGTTTCAGCACCAACCTAGTGCCTTCATCAAGCTCCTAATGAAGACACTCATTCGGTGATGAAACAAGTTTCTTGTGTATTAAATAAATGTACCAACAGAATCCCGTGAGTTTGGACGATATTTATCCAGATTATGCACTATGGATTAGTTATGGGCGATGTATTACACCTGCCTGTAATACAGACACTCAGTAACTCTAGAGCTAACAGAATAGATTAGCTAGGATGATTTTAGCTATGATGACTGATGGTGCACTGCCAGTGTTGGACTGGGATGCCTAAGGCCCACCAGTAAAATTTATTTTGGGGCCCACCGTATGGAAATATTCAAATATTACCTGTTCAGACAGCAGCAAGATGCTACAAGATGATTGAATATGGGATCCCTGCAGCAACTTTGAGAAGGTAGGTCCTGGGGAGAAGAGGACACTGGTGGCTTTCCTGTATACCTAGAAGTCATCTCAGCTCTGATCGTGTCTATAATAATAAACTGGGGAGTTTCTGTAATAATCTATCAGGTTTTTTTATATGAACATAGGCTGGTTGAAGTGCTGTGCATTGAATATATGTATGTAATGCAGTAATTCTACTGTGTAATGTGCCACTTGTGCAGGGCGTGGGAGACTAGGGGCCCCACTTTGCTTACAAGCCCACCGGAGGATTCACCTGTGCCCCTGTGGGCTTGACTATGATGAGTGACTGCAGCTTAGTTGCATTGTGTATAGGAATTCCTGTCTCCATATAAACTTGGTCTGCTGTTCTGTATCTCCCTCATGCTTTAAACTGCAGCACTTCCTGTTCAATTTTGCTGCTGTGTGTAAGTGGAAGGTCAGTACATGGAGAGATGATTAGGTTACAGTAAGGACAGAAGATTATAAACTACAGGGACCCAAACCCTCAGAGAGAAGAGAACAATCAGGAAGCTGCTGCTTGTAGATGGAGGAGCTTTCATCAGCCAATGATTAGTAAACTCTTGACTCCTCCTCCTGAACGGTGCAGGACTAGCTGCGGGAGGAGAAGTTTTGGGGAAGTTGCTTGGGGTGTTTCCAAATGTTGTGCTTAGTTATGCCCTTTGGTACAGTAAGGCCCAATAGACTACTTAGGGGACTGTTCTATGGTTGTATACCACTTGCATATTGCTCTGGTGTCAATGGGTGGCCTGAATTATATGGACAACCCCTTCGTGATCACCAGTGTTGGCAAAACACAAAGACACATCTCATATACTGCAGACCTTCTTATGAGAAGGACGAGGCCTTATGCAAGCAATCAATGGCGGACAGGAATCTCTTCCTTACTGTCCAGAAAAGAGGTTCTGCAGCATCTGTATCTGAAATTATGTAATTTTTTTTAAGGATCCACCAAAGGATCCACCTGAACCACCAAAGGTTCAGGATAATCACACCCCACTAAGAATGGCCTTTTAGCCTGTGGGCCCCATTCTTAGTGGGTTTCATATAATATAAAGATCTGACCCCTAAATCTTAGAACTATACAGATTAAAAAATATAATCAACAACCAAATCAAACTAAAAATGTGAAGCAGAAAATGTACTGTAAAGGTAAAAATCAACATATCCTCAAAAACTGAAAATCTGCATCCGTTAAACAAACACTATCTATATATCTTAGTTCATTAACATATTAGATGCTCTGGCCATTAAGTGGTTAAAAATAATCTGGCCTTCATCCTGGCAGAGTATTGTGATGTCACATTTGCATAGACTGTTCTAGAACTGGGCCTACAGCTGTGATGTCACTGGATGACATCACAATGATGAATTTGTGAAGATATGACTCCATGTTGGATACACTGAACTTCAGAAAGAAGATTGGACGCCATCATGAGGTTTCATAGGCTTCGGCGCTATGTTGATCGGCGGCTGCTGGTCAACACTCTCTCATCCTGTGTGTCCATTGGCTCATTCCTTCTGACCCGATTCAGCAAATTGAATAAAAAATGGAGAACTCTGATGAGGAACTCCAGCTTCCTGGCCAAGAAATCAACCATCATGACACAGGTCAGGAGCTTCTTCAGGTCAGTTGCCTTAAGACGTAAAAACCACGTCATCCGCCATGACACAGCTGAGAAGACACCAAACAATTATATTGCTGATCCAAAAGTTGCACATGAGGGGCCCCTAATACCACAAGGCATGTCCCTGGGAGAAAAACAGAAAGTGGGGAACCCCCACAAAAAAGACTCCGGGATGCCGATGCTGTGGAGCCGTTTCCTTGTCCACAAAGTAACCACCAGCTAAAAAAACACCAATAAAGCTGTAAGCGACGATGTAATAGAAAGACTCATCAAAAACAGGACAAGAAAATGGCTGAGTCTGCTGAAGACCTTTTGAAAGGCATCTCGTGAAGCTTCCAAAGCCAGTCTTAAAAGGAAAGCACCAACCTCCAATAACAGTCAGTCCGGGACATTTCCACCAGCTAAAAGAGCTGCGGCAGAAAACATGTCCGCTCCATCTACCAACGATGTAGGAAGCCTGGAGCTGGGAACACCACAAGTGGAGAAGGCCTATACCTGGAGAGCACAGAACAACTTGTCTCCAGAGCACATATCCATCCCTGAAGAGCAGCGGCCAGGACGGCATGCTGGACGATGACATCATTAACAAGGCCCAGGATCTCCTGCAGAATCAGTTTGGGGACTTTGATGGCCTGCAGCCCGCCGCTGCTATTCTGTTTCCAGGGTACAATGTGCTAAAAAAGGCCGTACAAATCTACTATGACGAGGACAGGGTGCACTGGCTGACCACCTGCTTCAAAAATGGTGACATCCTTGTGGTCGACAGCATCAAGACCAGCAATTTGCCTCTATCTGTTTGCCAGCAGATTAATAACATCTACAGCGTAGTGGTCAATGAGCCCCTGAAACATCTAAAATTTCTCAACGTGGATCAGCAGAAAAACACCTATGACTGTGGGGTGTTTGCCATAGCATTTGCCTTTGAGTTTCTGGCAGATGACGGTGAACCCACAGCGATCTTCCAGCACAACGTGATGAGAGACCATCTAATATCTTGCCTGCAGACAGGTCCCAAACAGGTCAATTAGAGACTCCATGTCTTTCATGACATGTTGAGTCTATGATGGGCCAAGAGATCGCCCTGACCAGAAGCCTGTTATTACCGAAACAGACCTGGATCCTCTATGTCACCAAAGCTGCAGTCTCTATCCAACCCCAGATTACAACCGCTGACCGATGGTACAGGTCTAGAACCCACAGACTTGTTGGCATCGGTAAGTAACCAGTGACTTTTCTTGATCATCTTCATGTACTGATTGTAATAATGTCTTCTCATGTGATAATATATGTATGTGTAGAAAGTACTTAGACAACCACCAAAGGTTCAGGATAATCACACCCCACTAAGAATGGCCTTTTAGCCTATGGGCCCCACAACTTTGCTGTGTCTGTAGTTATACCTATTAATGAGGGGGGTATCCTAATTTATAATTTTAACTCAGTCCTAAAGACCTGATTATCAGGCATTTGTGTCCCGGCAACATGTGTCAGACGATAGGGACTGCATCCATGATAAGACCTTGTATCTGCATTGGGTTATATTGATGATTTGTTATTTTTCTGCTTCTTGATATTTATGGTGTTTTTTGTATCACTTGGACGCAGCAGTATCCACTGGTCACCACTGGAAATAAAAACATCCTGGGGTTAAGAAGGCAATTGCAGCAGATCGGATCACCAGAGGTCTGAGACAAAATGAGGCACAGAATAAACCATCTCCTGATCTTCACCAGTGACCCCTGCTAGAAGGGATTGGTTTTAAGAACCAAAAAGATCCCTAAATAAGGTAAGATCCTTGTTGCATGAGTCACAAAATGTAATGTGATTTATGACAGGAGCTCATAGTAATAACAGACATGATGTCAAAGTTCTGGAGACACCTGAGTGATGACACAGAATAATTTAGGGTTTAGATTCTCCACGAAGATGAGCAGAGCAGTGGCCATT
>ONZH01025771.1:0-92889 GCA_900303285.1 Rhinella marina
TCCACGCGTGCTCCAACTCAGCTCCCTCAGTTTGCCAACCACGAGTGGCCATGGATGGCAGACATATGCGATTGTACTGCGTATCTTTGAGGAGTCCACCAAGGAAGGTCAGCAGCGAGGACGCTATAGTGAGCGTAACCATCCCGCTCCTATGCGTCCTTAAAGAATCGCTCATCGCAATAAGGGAGAACGCATTGCACGCAGAGGAGACGGGGGTAGGAGGAGACGCAACGGAGCTACACAGTCAGACCACACTTTTGTCTTGCTTCTCGGTGGCAGTTGCAGGAGGAGGAGGAGGATGAGGAGGAGGAGGACGACGTGGAGGTGGCTGTGGAAGAGGAGGAGGATGCTGGCGGCGAGGGTAGCAGTCAGGCTGTGTGCGTCCCATTGGTTCAGCGCGGATGGGGCGGAGAGGAGGCGGAAGAGGAAGAGGAGGAAATGGCAAGTGATCCTTCTGGTGGGGCAGTGAACGTCATGCCTATTCAGAGTCTGGCACACATGGCTGACTTCATGCTGGGCTGCTTTTCCCAGGACACACGTGTTGTCCGGATAGTGGAGAACAAACTGTACTGGTCTTCGCACTCCTGGACCCCCGGTATAAAGATAACGTCTCCTCTTTTATTCCGGTAGAGGAGAGGACGAATCGATTGCTGGAATACCAGAGGGAACTCGTGCAGAACATGATGGAGATTTTCCCACCCACCATCGCTGGCGGCAGAGAGGAGAGGGTCTCCCAGAGTCCCACAACATCGATCAGGCCCACAGCCATCAGGGGAACACTCTCCAAGGTGTGGGACACGTTCATGGCACCCCCTCGTGCAACTTCCATCACTGCGGGGGCCCGCTATCAGCAGGAGGGACAAGTATCGGCGGATGTTGCGGGAGTACCTGGCAGACCGTACCCCTGTCCTCCCCGATCCCTCGGCGTCCTACACTTACTGGGTCTCCAAGTTGGACACGTGGCTGGAACTGTCCCTGTACGCCTTGGAGGTGCTTGCCTGCCCTGCCGCCAGCGTGCTATCAGAAAGGGTGTTCAGCGCAGCCGGGGGCATTATAACTGATAAGCGCAGCCGCCTGTCAACCGACAGTGCCGACAGGCTGACGCTAATCAAAATGAACAGCAAGTGGATTGACCCGGACTTTGCTTCTCCAACAGTGGAAAGCAGCCAAAAGTGAAGTGCCATCTGTATGAAGTGCCATTTCCTCCTCCACCTCCTCCTCCTCCTCCTTAACCGCCGTAGAATTGCTCCGTAAAAAAAAAAAAAAAATATTTATGGCTCACCTCTTGGGCCTACAAACAATTTTTAAGAGGTCTCACCTCTTGGGCCTACAAACAATTTTTAAGAGGTCTCACCTCTTTAGCCTCCACACAATTTTTAAGAGGTCTCACCTCTTTGGCCTCCACATAATTTTTAAGAGGTCTCACCTCTTGGGCCTCCACATAATTTTTAAGAGGTCTCACCTCTTGGGCCTACAAACAATTTTCTCATGGCTCACCTCTTGGGCCTACAAACAATTTTTAAGAGGTCTCACCTCTTTGGCCTCCACATAATTTTTAAGAGGTCTCACCTCTTTGGCCTCCACATAATTTTTAAGAGGTCTCACCTCTTGGGCCTACAAACAATTTTTCTCATGGCTCACCTCTTGGGCCTACAAACAATTTTTAAGAGGTCTCACCTCTTTGGCCTCCACATAATTTTTTAAGAGGTCTCACCTCTTGGGCCTCCACATAATTTTTAAGAGGTCTCACCTCTTGGGCCTCCACATAATTTTTAAGAGGTCTCACCTCTTGGGCCTCCACATAATTTTTAAGAGGTCTCACCTCTTGGGCCTACAAACAATTTTTCTCATGCCTCACCTCTTGGGCCTACAAACAATTTTTAAGAGGTCTCACCTCTTGGGCCTCCACATAATTTTTAAGAGGTCTCACCTCTTGGGCCTCCACATAATATTTAAGAGGTCTCAACCTCTTGGGCCTACAAACAATTTTTCTCATGGCTCACCTCTTGGGCCTACAAACAATTTTTAAGAGGTCTCACCTCTTTGGCCTCCACATAATTTTTAAGAGGTCTCACCTCTTGGGCCTCCACATAATTTTTAAGAGGTCTCACCTCTTGGGCCTACAAACAATTTTTCTCATGGCTCACCTCTTGGGCCTACAAACAATTTTTAAGAGGTCTCACCTCTTTGGGCCTCCACATAATTTTTTAAGAGGTCTCACCTCTTGGGCCTACAAACAATTTTTCTCATGCCTCACCTCTTGGGCCTACAAACAATTTTTAAGAGGTCTCACCTCTTTGGCCTCCACATAATTTTTTAAGAGGTCTCACCTCTTTGGCCTCCACATAATTTTTAAGAGGTCTCACCTCTTGGGCCTCCACATAATTTTTAAGAGGTCTCACCTCTTGGGCCTCCACATAATTTTTAAGAGGTCTCACCTCTTGGGGCCTCCACATAATTTTTAAGAGGTCTCACCTCTTTGGCCTACAAACAATTTTCTCATGCCTCACCTCTTGGGCCTACAAACAATTTTTAAGAGGTCTCACCTCTTGGGCCTCCACATAATTTTTAAGAGGTCTCACCTCTTGGGCCTCCACATAATTTTTAAGAGGTCTCACCTCTTTGGCCTACAAACAATTTTTCTCATGACTCACCTCTTGGGCCTACAAACAATTTTTAAGAGGTCTCACCTCTTTGGCCTCCACATAATTTTTAAGAGGTCTCACCTCTTGGGCCTACAAACAATTTTTCTCATGCCTCACCTCTTGGGCCTACAAACAATTTTTAAGAGGTCTCACCTCTTGGGCCTACAAACAATTTTTATTATGGCTCACCTCTTGGGCCTTAATACAATTGTTAAGAGGTCTCACCTCTTGGGCCTACAAACAATTTTTAAGAGGTCTCACCTCTTCGGCCTACAAACAATTTTTTTATGGCTCACCTCTTGGGCCTTAATACAATTTTTAAGAGGTCTCACCTCTTTGGCCTCCACTTAATTTTTTCGAGGGCTCACCTCTTGGGCCTCCACATAATTTTTCGAGGGCTCACCTCTTGGGCCTCCATATAATTTTTTGAGGGCTCACCTCAAGCTAACTTTGCGCACTCATTAAAATATTTCACAACAAGGACCTAAGAGCCCTCGATGGGAGAGCTTTGTGTGGGGGCCTGTTATAGGGAAGAGATGCGGCCCTGCGGGCTCTAGCCTGCCTTCTCCACGAGCCTCTGGCCAGCCCACGGCCTCTTCCTGCCTTTTGCGGTCCTACGCATCCCTCAACATCCCCACTGCTTTACCTGCTAGACATGACACTGGGCCAGGTCGGGTCACTGACTTCGTCATACTCAACCACCTCCTCTTACACTGCCTCACTTTGCTCCAACAGCCTCCCTTGCTGGCAACTGTGTCTCATCATCGTCCCTAATCATTTTACACTTTAGTGCCCCTTCCACACCACCATCAGCTAGAGATGGAGCTTGCTCCAGTGTTTGGGCATCAGAACAAACAAAATCCTCAGATAGCTCCTGCGATTCTTGCATGGGTGGGAACACTGGGTTGATAACATTGGGCAGGGTGGGAGGAAGGAGGGTCAGAGTGAGGTCCCTGCAGTTTCTGCAGGCTATCGACGAGACTGGACTTTGTGGACTTGACTGGGTGGTGGACAGATTTAACAAATCTAGAAGGAGAAGGAGGGGTTTGCCTAGCTGTCTGTAAGGGTTGCGGAAATCCAGACAGAACCAAGGCCCAAAACTTGGGTGGGGGTAGCAGGTTTGCCCGTCCCCACCTCCACAACATTCACCCAGTGTGCCGTCAGGGAGATGTAGCATCCCCGGCCTCAAACCAAAGTGTTGGTGGTCAAATGGCCTTTTGCAGTAACCGTGTTACTCGGGCGTGGATGATGTTTTGGGACATGTGCCTGGGCAAGGCAGGGATGGCACAGAGGGAAAAATAGTGATGACTTGATTGCTTTCCCCCTTGCCTATGCCATCTGTGGTTGTCATAGGCAACGTGATTTTAAGGGGTGCAGAATTTTATCTTCTTTTTTGTCTAGTTTGGCTTGGGGTCCATGGCAACGTAGAGGAAAGAAGGTTTCCTTGTATGGTCTCACTTTACAGAGAGGTTACATTGTCTTTGGAGTGTATTGTTGAGAGGCTGTGATAGTGGCGTAATAGTGCGACTTGGGCGCGTTATATGCACCCAGACATGCTTCCCCTGCTGTCCCAGTTGCATTCCAGCAGTGTTGGCATCCTTTTCTGAGGTTTCAGGGTGGACTTGGTGACCTCCAAGTGGTCGAATTGAGATTTCCAAGTGGCGAGCATTTTTTTCCCATAGACTTTAATGGGATTCGATATTCGGTCGAATAGTCGAATATCGCTGTCTATTCGAATCGAATTTCGAACTTTCGAATATTTCACTACTCGCTCATCTCTACTAATAATCATTGTCTGTTAAAGCATGCATCCAGTGAAAACTAACAACTTCTCAGTGCTCTTAAAGGGGTTATCCCATCTTGGACAATAGGGGCATATCGCTAGGATATGCCCCCATTGTCTTATAGGTGCGGGTCCCACCGCTGGGACCCGCACCTATATCAAGAACGAATCGGGGAACTCTGAGCCTGGAGGACCCCGGGTTTCCCGGGGTCTGACCACCACCAGGCACAGCTCTCCGCTTCGCTCATAGAAATGAATGGGAGCGCACCGCGCAAGCACGGCCCGGCTCACATTGGTTTCTATGGAGCCGACGGAGACCCGCATCCTAGCGATATGCCCCCATTGTCCAAGATGGGATAACCCCTTTAAGAGCACTGAGAAGTTATTAGTTTTCACTGGATGCATGCTTTAACAGACAATGATTATTAGCAATAACACTATCACTTATATTTGTGACCACTGGCATAACTATAGGGGTCGCAGCGGTCGCAGTCGCGACCGGGTCCCTAAGCCAGGGGGGCCCAGAGGGCCCCCAATGCCAGTGGCAATGTATTTTCCCTTTATAAGATGCAGATAGTGCATCTTATAAAGGGGTTACTAGTGAACCTGCAGGAGGAGGGGTAGCGCTGTTCTGTACTTACCCCTCCTCCTGTTCGCTCCTCTCAGGTCCTGCAATGCTTGTCCTGGCTGCCTGCAGCGTCAGGACGTACAGAGAGAACTCTGACCTGACGCTGCAGGAAGTCAGGCCCCGAGAAGAGGAGACAGCCAGGACCGGGAGAGTGGCAGCAGGAGAGGTAAGTTCCTTTATTATTTTAACGTCTGATCTGAGGTCTGATATGGAGGTCTAATTTGAGCACTCTGCACTCTGTAATTATGGAGCACAATCCAGCTCTGCTAAATCCCGCTTTATATGATGCCAGGATTGCACTACAGATATGTCAGGACTACCAGCAAATGTCTCATATACTGGGGGAGGCCTCACTGGTGGGGTCTGGAGGTCTAATGGGGGGTTTTGAAGGACTCACTTGTGGGGTCTGGAGGTGTAATGGGGGGGTCTGGAGGTCTAATGGGGGGTTTGGAGGTCTCACTAGTGGTGTCTGGGGTCTAATGGGGGGATCTGGATGTCTAATGGGGGTTCTGAAGGACTCACTTGGGGGGTCTGGAGGTGTAATGGGGGGGTTTGGAGGTCTCACTGGTGGGGTCTAATGGGGGGATCTGGATGTCTAATGGGGGATGGGGGGTCTGAAGGACTCACTTGGAGGGTCTGGAGGTGTAATGGGGGGTTTGGAGGTCTCACTGGTGGGGTCTAATGGGGGATCTGGATGTCTAATGGGGGGTCTGAAGGACTCACTTGGGGGGTCTAAAGTTCTAATGGGGTGGGTCTGGAGGTCTAATGGGGGGGTCTGGAGGTCTCACTGGTGGGGTCTGGAGGTCTAATGGGGGGTCTGGAGGTCTCACTGGGGGTCTGGAGGTCTAATGGGGATCTGATTGGGGGTCTGGAGGTCTGATATGGGGGTCTGGAGGTCTAATGGGGGTGTTATCTAAGGTCTGATATTAGGTCAGGGTCTTACATGGAGATCTAATGGGGGTTTGATCTCAGGTCTAAAACTGGGGTCTTATATGGGGTCTGTCATAGACGTCTAAAAGGGGTTTGGTCTGAGATGGGGGGTCTCATTTAGGGTTTTATATGGGAGTCTGATATGTATTTTTGTACTGGAGCATTGTATGGCACCAGTATTTTCAGGGGGACTGTTTCTGTAGGATAGTATTGGGGAGCACAGTGGACACAGTATTGGGGGGGGCAGGATGGGGTGTTGAGAAGGCGAGAGGATGATGGAAAAGTAGGAAAGTAAGATGTCTGTTTGTTGCAGAGATGAGGCACAGCTGAAAGAAGTCACCATGGCGGTCTGGTCTGACAGGAGAAGATGAGGAGACAGAACCTCTACATCAGAGAAAAGAAGTCACTGGATGTAAGAGGTATATATGTAGGGCTGTATGACCTGTATGTTCTGTAGCGCTGTATGTAATGTTTTCCAAGTATGTCTTTAAAGGGGTTGTCCTTTTTTTTTTTGTACGATCTTCTGCTTCTTCTCTGCTCTGTTTACTTGCTCATCACTGCAAATGCTACGGCGAGCAGGTGAAAAGAGCGGTGAAAGCAGCTCTCATATGAGCGCTGCCCTCTCTTCAAACAGCTGATCATGGGGGTGCCGGAGGACCCCGGATGATCTGATATTGATCAGGTCATCAGTAGTAAAAGGAGGACAACCCCTTTAACAGTAGTACTGGAGGTAAGGGGTTAGATTGAGAATTTGGCATGGGGGGTTCTATATTTGCCTCGGGCAGCAGAAAAGCTAGGTGCTGAGTAAAGGGGGAAGGGGGGGCCCAAGCTGAACTCTTGCACCAGGGCCTTTAGCTACGCCCCTGTTTGTGACCCTGAAACATTTGCTGTTCCTTGTGGGCACTCAGGGGAAAAAGAAGACATCACAAAGTTAGTAATAGACTTTCATGTTTTAATTATGAATCATTTTTCCCCATGATTCACACTATCCTATGAAATAACTTTATAACTTTTAAACGAATAACTTGATTTCCCAAATAGTATCTTGTCATTGTCTTTGACAGCATACAATTTACCACCTCTTTTGCTGATACTGGATGTGAAGTTTCATAGAATAGAAGCTGTAGTTTTTTTTGCTTCTCTAAGGCCTAGAGAATAATCTTAGTGCCCAACAACATGCATTATATTTAAGGGCGTTAACGGCCTTGGTCACAGATTCCTTTACAAATATCAAACAAAAGGGTCATGTGTGGTGGACTATTCTGTCCAGTAAAATACAAAACCTTAAGGACCTGACCATAGTTAATAAGTTATATCTGATTCTTCTGCTCCTATGATGGAGCATTGCAAAAGAAATCTATAATAAATGTTGCATGATACAACTGATACAGGTTAGCACATGAGACCGAAACATCAGTGATTGTCTTTACCTGGTCCCTTGGATATGTCACGTCCACTTCCTGTTCAGAGACTGCCTGGGAATTCTCAGCAGAGAATATATTGTCTTTCTCTAAGCATCTCTATTTACTATGAACACATGATGGGTATTATTAGTACAACTTTCTCTTTTGCGTCCATCATTTTTGGAGTTTCCTCCATTTTATTGTTTGATGCAAGATCTTTAGTCACATTGTCTCACTTATGCATAATCCAACCACCCAGGTGACAAATAGCCTTCTATATTTACCAGGCAGAGCTATAGAGAGAGCATACTGTATTAGCAGCTGAATCTACAAACACCAACGTCAATCAAACTGCCTGGCAATAGACCATATTTCTTGTCACTAAGAGGCTTACTGAAAAGAATCTGTGCCTAATTCTCTTAAACCTTGCAGGTCAAAAGGTTTTGAAATTATTTTTCACACCATTTCTTGCTTTGTCAACAAGCCTTAGCCTTACTTTTTAGCATATAAAAAATCCTTGCTAAGGGTGTACTTTAATAATAGCATTTTATACCAATAAAGTACACGCAAAGGGGATCTGACCTTTCCGCAGCCTCAACTAAATTTCAGAATAGCACAATTAAATAAACAGTGTAACATATTTTATCATTTGGACAGTGTTGGAAGTGGACCACCCTTGTTTATGATATCAACTGTTCCTTCTAAAATGATAGGATAAATGATGGTGCTTTTTAAGATTACATTAGCATCTGTAATGTTAGTGGTGTTTATTAATGTTGTAGTGACTGCCAAATACTTCATGACTTCAAGACGGCCGGTTACTTAAATTCTCACACACTCACACAGAGATCCACAGAAAGAATTTGCAGAAGCAGTGCGTTATCTGCAGTTGTTTAAAAAGGCTCTGTCACCAGGATCAACCCTATTAAACCAGGCATATAGCTTGATGGGGTTGATCTAGCTGAGTAAAACTATATCTCTATTGTCTTTCTAGGTCCCAACCCTTTGGAGAAATGTAGACTTTTATTTTTATGTAAATGAGCCACTTGTGCACCAAGATGTAGACTGATCCGTTTTGAGCACTGCTCCAGCAGTAAAATTGAAAAATAATATGAATTTATTTTATGTTGTTTGTATTGCACCGACATTTTTCATAGCGTTCAGATCAGTCCTTGGGGCTCATAATCTGACTTCCTTATGTTACACATACATACATACATATATAAAAAGGCCAATTTCATAGAGTCCAAATAACCTGTTTTTGATGTATGGGAGGATGCTGGAGACCCCAGAAGACAGCCACAAATATTAAAGGGGTTGTTCGGGTTCAGAAGTGAACCCCGACATACTCATATTTTCATCCAGGCAGCCCCTCTGATGTTATCATCGGAGCATGTCATGCGCAGGGCAAGGGATTTTTTATTTACAATAATACACTGCTGTGCGGAAGCCGGAAGCTTCCGCCCAGCTGTGTTCGGTGACATCACCGGCTCTGATGGGCCAGCTTTATCGCTGCCCTAGTCGTTTTACAGGCTAGGGCAGTGGTAAAGCCCACCCATCAGTGCAGGTGACGTCAATGGGCTCACTGCTGGGCAGAAGCCTCCACCTGGCAGCCCTAAGGAGAGACCGGTACATCACCGGATCTCCTGAAAATGCCTTTGCCCTGTGCAATTTAACACGGGGCAAAGGAGACCATCGGAGCATGAACCGCTCCAATGCTCTTGTCAGGGGGGGCTTCCTGGGTGAAAATATGGGTATGTCCGGGTTCAGCTCTGAACCCGGACAACCCCTTTAAGTGAGTATTTGGAATGGAGATATCTGTATTGTATATAAGATATTTTATGTCTTGGGTACCTCTAAGTCTGGTCATTGAGCAACAACCAGTAAGAAGTTTAACGAGTCACTTAAGCACCATGTAGGAAAACCTAGACTAGGGCCCATTACATCATTACCACTTTCCAGAACATGGAAAGCCTATTTTGGTCTCCATTTTGTAAAGTGTATTTCTGTTATACACAAAGGTTATTGCTCAAATAAATTTCACGACATAGAGATATAGCACATGCAGTGATGTCATGTGATCACCTAAAAGAAATTATAGCGCAGGAATTATGTGCAAACTATCAGTAGTGATGTCACAAGATGGAGTAAATTTGAGCAGTAATGTCATCACATGAGGATATTCTATGAGGATTATTTATCTATATTTCTTTCTTTCTTATTTTCTTTCTTTCTTTTCTTTCCCTTCTGTAATGTCAGCAGTCACTTAGGTACCTGACTGACCCTTTCAAGGAGTATTTTGACTTTCACCACCACCAGAATCTCTTGATCGGAACCACCCATTTTGATAAAAGTATTATGTGGTTTGCAGCAAGTGTTTGTCTTTGGAGTTTGCAGCAGGCATGCATTTAGGCCTGCCAAGTTTTAGATTAAGTGACACAGGTGGAGGAACACTGAACTGTGATCATTGGAGCGCTACTCAAGAGGACAGGAAAAAATAAGGAAGCCACAAATAGTTGCAATTCTAGATTTATTTTTATAAACATTTCTCTTTCACTCATGGAACTTGATTTTAAAAATTTGACCTTTATCACTAGTAATAGTTAAAGTCAGATTTAATATACTGTGACCGGTTCTGTAAGGTTTTGTTTCCATTCAAGCTTAAAATCAGTGAAGATTTGCAACATCCCTTAAAATAATCATGTATGAAGATAGCTGTAATTTTGTAGTGTATTTCTTTTACCTTTGTTGCTCCTATCTTCCGTTCTATTGTCACATGAGCCTGTCCATACAGCTCTTTCTTACTTACTGTGATGTTATGTTATGAGTGGGTCAAAGCTGCAACAGGGGCAGTGATAGGGCAGTGTCTATGTAACTAGCTGGGGAGGAGCTATAAACTAGCTAGGTGTTGTTAGGGGCGGTTCTTTAGCTGCGATGGAGAAAGGAGAAGAGCAACATCAGTTAGGTTGGATATGACAACAGGAAGTCCTACATATAGGATGTAAACCAGCCACAATCTTTTGCTTGCATGGTGAAATTGGTCAGGAGTCCAAACTGAAAAAGAAAGGGCATGGGGAAAACATACATGAGATAAGTAACTACATGAGCATATCTGTTAAAAACCTTAGTACTTCCAGAAAACAATTTTAATACAGTACAAAAAGTAAGTATTGTAAGAGTGGAACTGAAATGTTGAATTAAAGGGGATCCACATAATATATCTGCCAGGCCTTCACATATATCATCCCCTTTTTTTCTGTTTTCCATACTGCCAAAATACTGATGGGAACGTGATCACAAAATGGATCTAATAGCTTTCCACGGGGTCAGTCTTGTGTTCCCTAGCATCAGTTTTGCCACTGGACATTTCTCTCTGACTTATGGACACCAACTTTTTCATGAGTTTTTGCCAGTTTGTGCAAAAAACAACTGGCTGGATGCAACTGTTATATGGTAGGTGAACCTAGGTTTATAAAGTATGAACCTAGGAGATGCACAAATTTGATAATGTGCAGGACACATTCAGACATGCTAGAGCTATGTCCACATTAGTTGTTGTAGAGTAATCCTGCTTACATAGATTTTACTTATTTAAGAACATAGCTAACTTTTGATTGTCTACTTTTTGTCAAGAAATTATATCCTTCATGTAAACCTACAAGACTTTCATATTTGGTATTTTTTTAATAGGAAGCATTTTAAACCCTTCCCAACCAGAAGGGGAAGGGACTTGCCACCCAGCGCCGTAGCACTACGGCGCGCTGATCGGGCAGGTGCAGGAACTGCGCCCGCCTGATCAGCTGCAGGAGGCTGGCTGTTCCCAGTATCTGGACCACTGCCGGCGTATTAACCCTCGATGTGCGATGCGGGCGGCAGGAAGGAGAGTCCATCAGGTCCCCGTGCTGCTGTGACGGGGACCCGATGGCTTGGATGGCAGCCTGATGCCTTCCTTAGGCATTGTGGCTGCCATCCCTGCAAGCCTGTGAGATCCAACCCCCTGGATCTCACAGGAAGCAGGCTGTAATACACTTACAGCCAATGCACTACAATGCAGAAGTGTTGTAATGCATTGTAAAGGGGATCAGACCCCCAAAAGTTAAAAAAAAGTGGAAAAAAAGTGAAAAAAAAATAAAGTTTTACAAAAAATAAAAGTTTCAAGTAAAAAAAAGCGCACTTTACCCAAAATAAAGTAAAACAAAATTGTAAAAAAAAGGGAAAAAAGAAAAGTAGACATATTAGGTATCGCCGTGTCCGTATCGACCGGCTCTATAAAAATATCACATCATCCACCTCGTCAGGTGAACGCAGTCACCTTCCCTCACAAAAAGTGTAATAGCAGGTAATCAAAAAGGTGTATTTACCCCAAAATGGTACCAATCAAACCGTCATCTCGTCTCGCAGAAATTTAGACCCTACCTAAGACAATCGCCCAAAAAATAAAAAAAATATGGCTCACAAAAAACATTTAATTCTGTTCAAAAATAAATCTAATGTGTAAAATTTAACAAAAATAAAAATAGTAGACATATTGGGTATTGCCGCGTCAGTAACAACCTGCTCTATAAAAATATCACATGATTTGCCCCCTCAGGTGAATTCTGTAAAAAAAATTAAAAAAAACTATGCCAAAACAGCATTTTTTTTTTACCTTGACTCACAAAAAGTGTAATACCAAGCGATCAAAAAGTCTTATGTACCCTAAAATGGTACCAATGAAAACGTCACTTCATCCCACAAAAAATAAGAACCCACATAAAACAATAACTAAAAAAAATAAAAATCAATGGCTCCCGCAAACCAATCCATCAAAATCTGTGCTGCAAAATCCATATGGCGTTCCTTCTGTTTTGAGTCCTGCCATGTGCCCCCACAGCACTTTACCACCACATATGGGATGTTGCCGTATTCAGGAGAAAATGGGGAACAAATTATGGGGTGCTTTTGGGGGCTAAATCAACATTTTATTGGAAGAAATGAAACTTTTCATTTTCACAGTCAAGTGTTTCCAAATTCCTTAAAACTCTTAAGGGGCCAAAGTGGCCAGTACCCCCCTTAATATATTCTTTGAAGGGTGTAGTTTCCAAAATGGGGCCACTTTTTGAGGGTTTCCACTGTAGGGGTACGTCAGGGTCTCTCAATTACAAATTGGTGCCTAAAAACCATTCTAGCGAAATCTGCCTCCAAAATTTGTATGGCGCTCCTTTCCTTCTGACCACTGCCACAAACCCATAGAGACGTTTACCACCACATATGGGGTATTTATGTAAACTGCAGAATCAGAGTAATGTATATTGAGGTTTAGTTTGCTGTTAACCCTTGCTGTGTTGCAAGAAAAAAATTATTAACATGAATAAACTACCAAAAATAGTGAAATTTTTAAATTTCACCTCCATTTTCCTTTAATTCTTGTGGAACACCTCAAGGGTTAACAAAGTTTGTAACATCAGTTTTTTATAATTTAAAGGGGTCTAGTATCTAAAATAGGGTCATTTATGGGTGGTTTCCATTATTTAAGCCCCTCAAAATCACTTTATATCTGAATTGGTGCTTAAAAAAATGGTTTTGGAAATTTTGTTGAAAATTTGAAAAAATGTCTTCTAAACTTCTAAGCTTTCTCACGTCCTAAAAAAGTAAAATGACATTTATAAAATGATGCCAACATAAAGTAGACATATGGGGAATGTAAAATAATAACTATTTTTGGAGGTATTACTATGTATTTTGAAAGTAGAGAAATTGAAATTTGGAAATTTGCACATTTTTCCAAATTTTTGCTAAATTTGGTATTTTTTTATAAATAAAATTAAATATTTTGACACAAATTTACTACTGTCGTGAAGCACAATATGTGACGAGAAAACAATCTCAGAATGGCTTGGATAAGTAAAAGCGTTCCAAAGTTATTTCCACATAAAGTGACACATGTCAGATTTGCAAAAAATGGCCTGGGCAGGAAGGCGAAAACAGGCACGTGGTTGAAGGGGTTAATATTTAGATTTTTGTGCAATATTTTGGTTACCTGGCGAGCTCAATGTATGTGGAAAGAGGGGTTTTGGCAAGTTGCTCTGTATTTCAGCCATCTCATTATTTCAAAATGGTCCCAGAGCATAAGGAATATCTGCAACTCAATTAAATGCTTATTATTCACAAACATAACACAGTTTGGGAGAGCACTAATATTAAAATATTTTTTTAACACAAATTTGACTTCAATAATTCAATGTATCCAGATGAAGGCAGCAATACTGAACAGTGACTCAATTTTGTTGCTACTTCAATGTCAGCATAGGAAATGTCTACTTGGTTCATGTGATGATGTGTGTGCTGCAGCCTGATTATCCACAGTCAACACATCATTAGTGTTGGATTAAAGATGGGCATGAAAAAGGATCTAGCCATTTACACACAGGATTGCAGTATTGTAATCTCATGTGTGGATAGCTGATCATGGTGTTTGGGTCTTTCTGTTTTGCTTTCTATCAAGTCTTAAATGAACTTTGACGGCTTCCTTTTGTATGCCAACTTCAACAGCAAAACATTTCCAAAGCAATGTAATTAAACATTCCAGAAGTTGAAAAGACAGCAGATAATGTCTCGTTCATATGTCAAGACATCTTCTATTAAGGATTGGATTACCAGAAGCACGCCACCTTTTCTGTGCTAAGCACAGACGAAAAGAATTACTCAGACAAGATGGCAGCAGGAACATACAGTGATATACATTCTGAGTAAAAGAAAAGTAATAAGGTTAATATAAGCTGGGGCCTTGATGCAAGACTTTAGTATAGAAAGAGTCACTGACTTTTTTACATGCCAGCCTGAAGAAGGGCAGGATGTTTTTCCCTATGTTTATATTTAACAGTAATAAGTTGAGAGTGATCTGCCTTAACATATATAATCATTAGAGATTATTATTTGCAAGGTTATTCAAAACAGGATTTTCTATGAGATTTTATGTTCTTATATATGGATATATTTGAGACATGGTTTTCATATCATTCTGTTTACATCCCTTAAAAATAATTATTCTTCTTCTTCACATAATAAAAAGACTACCATAGTTATTTTAAGAAAAAGTTCTATTGTTATGGTATATGGAATAAAATTATGATCAGTGTTAGTCTGACATCCGGGACCTCCACAGATCCCAAGACAAAGGAACTTTCCTTCCATGGCTATTCTCCCATTTACCCACTGTGTAGGGAACTGCAACACAGCTCTATTCAAGGTAAAGGAGCTAGATTCATGTTCCCTATGGACCATAAGGGTCTTGGCAGTTAGACCCTCCGTATAACAATCAATTGCATAGTCCATCAATATTTTACTTACTTCTATACTGAGATTTGATAACTTTATATTTGTGTCTGTGTGTGTGGGGGGTGTCTGATTGTGGAGGTCACCAAGTTTGCATAGGGAGTCTTACAGTAAGACCAAGCAATGCTCTTTGGGAAAGTAGCTCTTCCAGGCAGAAGGAAAACTATCTCTAGTTCCACCTATTGGGAGTAGCTACCCTATGAGTCAATGACGGACCTTTTAACAGCCCTCTCGACTTAGTCAAAACCCTGCCTGGTCATGTTGCAAAGCCTGTTAAAAGGTTGGACATTGATTCATAGGGTAAGTACCCTCAATAGGCACCATTAGAGATGCAGTTTATCTTCTTCCAGGAGAGCTACAGTGCCTTGCAAAAGTATTCGGCCCCCTGGAACTTTTCAACCTTTTGCCACATTTCAGGCTTCAAACAAAAAGATATAACATTTTACATTTGTGGTGAAGAATCAATAACAAGTGGGTCACAATTGTGAAGTGGAACGAAATTTATTGGATCATTTAAACTTTTTTGTAATAATAAAACTGAAAAGTTGGGCGTGCAAAATTATTCGGCCCATTTACTTTCAATTCAGAAAACTCACTCCAGAATGATCCAATGTTGTCCTAAATGACTGATAAAGATAAATAGAATCCACCTGTGTGTAATCAAGTCTCCGTATAAATGCACCTGCTCTGTGATAGTCTCAGGGTTCTGTTTAAAGCACAGAGTGCATCATGAAGACCAAGGAACACACCAGGCAGGTCCATGATACTGTTGTGGAGAAGTTTAAAGCCGGATTTGGATACCAAAAGATTTCCCAAGCTTTAAACATCCCAAGGAGCACTGTGCAGGCGATCATATTGAAATAGAAGGAATATCAGACCACTGCAAATCTACCAAGACCCGGCTGTCCCTCTAAACTTTCATCTCAAACAAGGAGAAAACTGATCAGAGATGCAGCCAAGAGGCCCATGATTACTCTGGATTAACTGCAGAGATCTACAGCTGAGGTGGGAGAGTCTGTCCATAGGACAACAATCAGTCAAACACTTCACAAATCTGGCCTTTATGGAAGAGTGGCAAGAAGAAAGCCATTTCTCAAAGATATCCATAAAAAGTCTCATTTACAGTTTGCCACAAGCCACCTGGGAGACACACCAAACATGTGGAAGATGGTGCTCTGGTCAGATGAAACCAAAATCGAACTTTTTGGAAACAATGCAAAACAATATGTTTGGTGTAAAAGCAACACAGCTCATCACCCTGAACACACCATCCCACTGGCAGCATCATGGTTTGGGCCTGGGCCTGCTTTTCATCAGCAGGGACAGGGAAGATGGTTAAAATTGATGGGAAGATGGATGAAGCCAAATACAGGACCATTCTGGATGAAAACCTGTTGGAGTCTGCAAAAGACCTGAGACTAGGATGGAGATTTATCTTCCAACAAGACAACGATCCCAAACATAAAGCAAAATCTACAATGGAATGGTTCAAAAATAAAGGTATCCAGGTCTTAGAATGGCCAAGTCAAAGTCCAGACCTGAATCCAATTGAGAATACGTGGAAAGAGCTGAAAACTGCTATTCACAAACGCTATCCATCCAACCTCAAAGAGCTCGAGCTGTTTTGCAAGGAAGAATGGGCAAGAATTTCAGTCTCTAGATGTGCAAAACTGATAGAGACATACCCCAAGCGACTTGCAGCTGTAATCGCAGCAAAAGGTGGCGCAACAAAGTATTAATGCAAGGGGGTCGAATAATTTTGCACGCCCCACTTTTCAATTTTATCATTACAAAAAAAGTTTAAATGATCCAATAAATTTCGTTCCACTTCACAATTGTGACCCACTTGTTGTTGATTCTTCACCAATAATGTAAAATGTTATATCTTTTTGTTTGAAGCCTGAAATGTGGCAAAAGGTTGAAAAGTTCCAGGGGGGCGAATACTTTCGTAAGGCACCGTATTTTGAATACCATGATCATTTGAACTTATAGGTCCAGAACATGGAGATAGAATGTGATGACAACATGTCTCCCTCTGATTCCTGCCAAGTGTAATGCATTTAAATGACCAAAGACAACAATTTCTACATCCTACCTGACTTGAATACCAACAATTATGCAAGTATATGGTGGCATCTGTGGATTTGGTGGCTTGAATAGAGCTCAGTGTAGTCATCAGATTCTTTCTTCATGTCTCAAAGTCTTCAAAGTCATTCCAGTTTCATATTAAAAAGGTAAAGATAGAAAGTGGAAAATATTTTGTTGTCATGAAATACGGTAGTCAGATCCCGCAGCCAAGGCCTGGTAACCTAATCTGTGAAGTTCTAAATAGAATTCATTGTAAGTGATAATTCTAGTGTGGTCACAGCTCATGCTTTAGGTTATTTAGGTCAACGAGTGATAGTTTATTTGCACATGATGCAATCAATATCTTATTAAATATAAAATTGTTATAAATAAACCGTTGGAATCATTACAACAATTAAAATCTATAAAAAATCCTATAAACATGTTCACTTATTGAACTGAATATTTTTACAAGAACAACTATATCTGTTACTTTGTAAGGTTTGCTCAGATTTCATTTGACACAAAATCTTGACATAAATTGAGTATTAATTTTTTTCTGTTTTAAAGACTATAGTCCATCGACTAAAATGGTATCCGGCAGAGATCCAGATGCTACCCGCTAATATGCTGGACAAAAACCCCTGAAGAAGCCTTAGAAGTTCATATTTAACCCCTTAAGGACCACACAACAAAATTTAGATTTTCCCACAGTTTTCTTTTTTAATTGGACTATGAAATACTGTATACAAAACCAAGGGAGAGAAGATGATGTGGAAGGGCTCTTTTTTTTCTTTTGCAGAGCAAGCTGTAGTTTTTTTTTATTGATGCCAGTTCTATGTTCCTGTGACTTTTTGATATTTTTTTTATTTCAGAAAACTTTTCTGGCGATTTTTTTCCCCTTATTATGTTCTCTGCATGTGATAACTATACATATTAATATTTTGAAAATTTTCCTAAATGAAATAACCATTTTTAATATCTTTTTAAATACTTCCAGATAATTTTTACTTTTGTTTGAGCCCTCTTAGGGACTTGAACCTGCAACAATTCAGTCAGTTGTACTATTCATATTCATAACAATTGTTCTCTAATACTGTGAATTGCAATTTTACCTGCAATCTTTTATACTCTCCCCTTCAGACAAGTGTATGGGAGCGAGCCGTCTCATTGACATGAATGGGATGGCTTGGGTGTAATTACACCTTCTCACCGCTACGTATGTTATACCGAGCAGGTAAACAATAAAGAGGATGCAGCGATGGCACAGCGCGCGCCTCATCTTCAAACAGCTGGTCAGCAGGGGTGCTGGCTGTCGGACCCCCGCAGATCTAATATTGATGACCTATCCTAAGCACAAACACCTCATACCAACTGTGACGCATCGTGGTGGATGTGCTTGTTTTACAGCCTTCGGACCTGGGCACCTTCCAAATATTAAATCAACCATGAACTCCTTTGTATACCATAGAGCCAAATGTGAGGGCATCTATCAAACATCTAAATCTTGGCTGAATCTGAGTCATGCAACAGGATAGTGATCACAAGTACACCAGCAAATCTACAACAGATTAGCTGAAAAAGAAAAGAATCAAGGTGTTGAAAAGTCAAAGTCTAAACCTTAACCCAAATGAAATGTTGTAGTTGGACATTAGAGCTGTGACTAAACAAATGGTCACAAACCTCAATGGACTGAAGCAACGTTGTAAAGAAGAGTGGAACCGAATTCCTCCAGAATAATATGAGACTGATAAAGTCATGCAGAAAATTACTTGTAAGTTATTGTTGCTAAATATGATTCTAAATGCTATTGATTCATAGGGAGTACTTACTTTTCCACACATAAATTTTTCATTTTGGCCTAGTTTTTGTTGAATAAAAACTGAATCGGTGGAATCTGTTGTGTGTTGTTCATCTGAAGTTGTATTAACCTAATTTTAAGACTTTCTAAAGGCCAGACTTTTTAAAATTATGTCCTGATGTGTAAATCCATAAGGTTCTAAGAGGTTATACATTGATTTTTTTCATGACTGTAAAGGACTTATCTATCACTTACTGCACTTAGATAGGACTTGATGCAGTGTCACGAGTCTCTGTATCTTTTGTCTGTAGCAAGCCAGAGGCATCATGGGAAGAGTAGGCTGCATTATGGGAACCACAGAGAGGAAATAAGAATCACGATGACAGGTAAGCAATAGATGGCTCATAAACAAAAACATGCATATACAAGAGCCTTCACATTATTCTTTATTATTATTAGTAATAATAATACTGCTACTAATGATAATGATAATAATAACCTTGCTGCACTTTATAGACATAAAAGGACATCATAACTCTCTTATTTTTTTGATTTAACAATATTTTTCTTACAAATTTATGAGGAACAAGGAATCTGGTTATTGTATAAAGGCTGGAGGCTGCCAAAAATGTTGACTACATGGAGTAATGAATAGAGATGAGCGAGCATACTTGTCCGATCTTGATACTCGTTCGAGTATTAGGGTACTCGTAAGTGCTCGCTACTCGGACGAGTATCTCGCCATGCTCGAGGAAATGGCATCTCCCGCCTTTTGAATTTTTGGCGGCTATAAACTCAGCCAATCACAAGCCAGGAGACTCTGCGGTACACCCAGCATCACGTGGTACCCTTACATGTCGATAGCAGGGGTTGGCTGGCCTGATCAGTTGACCCTGGAATATACTAGTGACTGCACGCGGTGCTCGGCTCAGTCGCTGCCTGGATGCCGTTAGGGACAGATCTGCAGTGTGATACAGGGAGAGTGTTAGGGTGTTCTACTAGATTTGTGTTAGGCAGGAGTGATTCTAAAAGAACCCAACAGCCCTTGTTAGGGCTACAAGACCCTTTTTTTTTATTTGCTTGTGGCTGGGCTTGCTGGCACTAGTAGTGCAGCTACCGCCATATTTGCAGCATTTAGCAGGGAGACTGGAAAAAGTTTATTTTTTGGCTCTCAGTGACACACATCCATTTCAAACAGCTAAGTGGGACAATTTTTTTGTGTTTCATTGAAATAGGCACAGTCTGCAGAAGATTTTTTTCTGTCTTACTGATAGATAGTGGAAGTCACAGTACAAAATCCTTTTGTTTGCTCTCAGTGATACAAATCCATTTCATACAGCTGTGTGTAACCATTCTGTGTGTCACAGTTCAGCTGGCCAGTCACCACAAACCACAATCCGTATTTTCTGTCCAGGTGACCCATACTGTACGTCACGTAATAAAATACGGTCTTTTGCTCTCACTGATACATCTACATTAGAAAAATCTGAGTGCGACATTTTTCTGGGTTGCAGTGAAAATAGCCACAGTCAGCAGGGGCTGATTTTGCTCTCTGATATATTCTGCACGTCACATAAAAACAAAACAAAAAAAAAACTTTTTTTTTTTTTCAATCTCAGTGATACAAATCCATTTCATACAGCACAGTGGAACAATTCTGTGAGTTACAGTCCAGCACCTCAGTCTGCACAGACCACAATCCGTTGTTTCTGTGTAATTGATCTATACTGCACGTCACGTAAAAAAATACGTTTTTTTGCTCCCAGTAATACAAATCCATTTCATAAAATCCTTTCTTTCTCTTTAACTGATCTATACTAAACGGCACTTTTAAAAATACGTTTTTTTCCTCTCTTTCTATCTCTCCAAACTATTTTTCCGGATAGGTGACGTATACGGTATTAAACTGAGAAGAATACATACAACACATGCCCCACTTGATCAATTTCATAGTTGACAACCATACCTAAATTGACAGCCACAGCCATACAGGGCCACGCTAAATTTTTCCTGTGCTCTACCTGCTACCGTCGTGTAGCTCGGTCAATGTGTAGTCACAGCCATACAGGGTGACGCTAAATTTTTTATGTGCTCTACCTGCTACCGTCGTGTAGCTCGGTCACTCTGACCGAGTCTGACCCTGGGGCCTCTCATGTACTGCTCACTTGGAGGATTGCGGGGCCTACCTCGGTCACAGTTTCTCAGACTTACTATGCCTCTTCCTGCAACCCCTCCTCCTCCTTTGAATTACCATCCGTGCTTCACCTCCTGCTACCTCAGTCTAACTCGGTCACTCTGTTGTCACCGCCATGGTGCTTCAGGCTAAATTTTTGGGTGGCTCACCTGCTACCTCATCTAACTTGGTCACTTGTTGGTGTCACCGCCATGCTGTGTCAGGCTTATGCCTGCATCGTGTGGCTGGGGATAGGAGAGCAGTGCCAGCATGGGCATGGGTGATGGACCTTCGTTGCACCTAGTTGGGTGCTTCCCTAACATGTGATGGGCATGTGCCTCGCCTTTCTTGGTCTGGGTGAGCACAATTGCCATGAGGGTAACCACCAGGCTGTTGCAGGAGAATTTGGGGTAATGGTGGGATTAGGCAGCCTCAGAGGCATCCATGCATGCTGCCCCTGCTGTTTCCTGTCCATTTCCGTAGTGTTTCCATCATTTTCTGAGGTTTCCAGGTTTTCACCCAGCCTTCCCTAGGCAGAGCCTTGGTCCCCTGCAAAAAATGCTCGAGTCTCACATTGACTTCAATGGGGTTCGTTACTCGAAACGAGCACCTGAGCATCCGGAAAAGTTTGTCTCGAATAACGAGCACCCGAGCATTTTAGTGCTCGCTCATCTCTAGTAATGAACCCTTTTTCTACATTGCTTGCCAAAATGTTCATGTCAGAGTACTTCTTCTGCTCAATGAAGAAGCATTTGATGCATTGTATGTGTTTTTCTTCCACATGGTATAGATACTGTACTTACAGTGCCATGCGAAAATATTCTGCCCCCTGGAACTTTTCAACCTTTTGCCACATTTCAGGGTTCAAACAAAAAGATATAACATTTTACATTTTTGGTGAAGAATCAACAACAAGTGGGTCACAATTGTGAAGTGGAACGAAACTTATTGGACCATTTAAACTTTTTTTGTAATAATAAAACTGAAAAGTGGGGCGTGCAAAATTATTCGGCCCCCTTGCATTAATACTTTGTTGCGCCACCTTTTGCTGCGATTACGCTTGGGGTATGTCTCTATCAGTTTTGCACATCTAGAGACTGAAATTCTTGCCCATTCTTACTTGCAAAACAGCTTGAGCTCTTTGAGGTTGGATGGAGAGCGTTTGTGAATAGCAGTTTTCAGCTCTTTCCACATATTCTCAATTGGATTCAGGTCTGGACTTTGACTTGGCCTTTCTAAGACCTGGATACGTTTATTTTTGAACCATTCCATTGTAGATTTTGCTTTATGATTGGGATCATTGTCTTGTTGGAAGATAATTCTCCATCCTAGTCTCAGGTCTTTTGCAGACTCCAACAGGTTTTCATCCAGAATGGTCCTATATTTGGCTCCATCCATCTTCCCATCAATTTTAACCATCTTCCCTGTCCCTGCTGATGAAAAGCAGGCCCAAACTATGATGCTGCCACCACCATGTTTGACAGTAGGGATGGTGTGTTCAGGGTGATGAGCTGTGTTGCTTTTACGCCAAACATATAGTTTTGCATTGTTTCCAAAAAGTTCGATTTTGGTTTCATCTGACCAGAGCACTTTCTTCCACATGTTTGGTGTGTCTCCCAGGTGGCTTGTGGCAAACTGTAAATGAGACTTTTTATGGATATCTTTGAGAAATGGCTTTCTTCTTGCCACTCTTCCATAAAGGCCAGATTTGTGAAGTGTTTGACTGATTGTTGTCCTATGGACAGACTCTCCCACCTCAGCTGTAGATCTCTTCAGTTCATCCAGAGTGATCATGGGCCTCTTGGCTGCATCTCTGATCAGTCTTCTCTTTGTTTGAGATGAAAGTTTAGAGGGACGGCCGGGTCTTGGTAGATTTGCAGTGGTCTGATACTCCTTCCATTTCAATATGATCGCTTGCACAGTGCTCCTTGGGATGTTTAAAGAGGACCTTTCACCACTCCTGACATGCCTGTTTTAATGGCTTCATGCATTCCCCATGTAATACTAATAACAATTCTAGAACATCTCTTCTTATGTCTGTATGTTGTGCCATTTCTTTATTATTTGCACTAGAAGTTATGAATGAATTGCTATTTGTCTTCAGTAAGGGAACAGAGGGGAGGTAACCAGTTGGGGGTATGTACCTGCACAGACTGACTCTAGCCAATCAGTGCTGCCATGTTCAGACTGTGCAGGTACACACCTCCAACTGGTCACCTCCCCTCTGTTCCTTTACTGAAGACAAATAGCAATTCATTCATAACTTCTAGTGCAAATAATAAAGGAATGGCACAACATAGAGACATAAGAATAGATGTTCCAGAATTGTTAGTACGTGGGGAATGCATTAAGCTATTAAAACAGGCATGTCAGGAGTGGTGAAAGTTCCTCTTTAAAGCTTGGGAAATCTTTTGGTATCCAAATCCAGCTTTAAACTTCTTCATAACAATATCACAGACCTGCTGTCACGACAGGGAAACAAGGGATAGTGTGCCCTGTCTGAACCCCACCTCTTTCCCTGCCTACTTACAGTAGATGCCCTAGGCGGCAAAACCGTAACTTGGAGACGGTCCCTATGCTGAGTACGTGCACAGGAAAGGGAACACAGGGAAAGACGAACACAGACAGAACAAACACAATAGCAGAATAGTCAGCAAGCCAAGTCAAGAACAGGAGGTCACGTCAAATACCGAGGGGAATCGCAAAAGCGTAGTCTAAGTCCGAAGCCAAAATCCAATATACCAATAATCAACAGCAAGGTCCAACACACAGCACTGATCTCAGAAGACTAATCACAGGCATCTGAGTGAGGCAGTTGCCATCTTTAAATAGCCCGCCCAGGATCATGTGATGTGGCCAGCATCACATGACCTGAGGCGGAGCAAGCTGTCCAAACAATATGTAAAGTAGCCATGTGGTGTGATCAGCACCACATGGCTAAACCCAAACAGAGAATTAACTCATGAAGTGCTGGCTGACAAGACCAGCACTTCAATTCCCTATTGCTCGTCTCTAGGGGGCGGAGAGGTCCGGCGATGTCATGCAGAGGGAGCGCGACGCCGACCTCGCGTGACACCTGCCTGGTGTGTTCCTTGGTCTTCATGATGCTCTCTGTGCTTTAAACAGAACCCTGAGACTTTCACAGAGCAGGTGCATTTATACGGAGACTTGATTACACACAGGTGGATTCTATTTATCTTCATCAGTCATTTAGGACAACATTGGATCATTCAGAGATCCTCAATGAACTTCTGGAGTGAGTTTTCTGAACTGAAAGTAAATGGGCCGAATAATTTTGCACGCCCCATTTTTCAGTTTTATTATTACAAAAAAAGTTTAAATGATCCAATAAATTTTGTTCCACTTCACAATTTTGACCCACTTGTTGTTGATTTTTCACCAAAAATGTAAAATGTTATATCTTTTTGTTTGAAGCCTGAAATGTGGCAAAAGGTTGAAAAGTTCCAGGGGGCCGAATACTTTCACAAGGCACTGTAGAATACCAAATATCTGTTTCCTGAAGGCTTTCATAAAAAGATTGTCACTTGATGCCTGTTCATAGTGGATTAACATATAATTTATGTTTAATGGGCATTTTAAGACAGGTGCCTGTGCTACACACACCCAGGGCCAAGGACACTCTATACTTGTGATTATTACAGTGTTATAAATTCTATCCATACATAAACAGTGCAGCATTTAGCTTATGAGAAAGAAAAGGATGCACACTTTAATTCAGAAGTTTTTGACAGATGATAATATACCAATGTACATGTACATATTATCTATTACATGCATACCTTGAGGGCATCATCTAATATATTGCAGCACATGTTAGTTTATGACAGAAGCCTGAACAGTTTGACAGTACATAATTTATTGGTGCACTCCAGTCATCTAAGCAATTTTTCAGGAAGCCATAGCTTACAAAATATTGACACCTGTGTGTCTGTATGTTACCTTGTACATGATCTCTTCAGTGCAGCCTTTATGCTATGAAAATATATTTGCATTGTTTTAAAATTTATTTTAGTACTTTGACTTGATTTTTTTTATAGCAGATAAAAAATAAAGCACTTATCTCCTGCACATTCTCCATCATTAAAGGGGTTGGGACATTTTATCAAGGTCTCTCCCACCCTAGTCCAGACTTTATGTATGCACCTCTTTTCCTGTTCAGATGCATTATAAACAATACTATTGTTTAGCGTAGCAAAGCACTTTTTTAAGCAGAATTCGGTCCGAAGTTTAGAAAAACTTCAATTCGTGAATAATCCAAATTTCCTCATTCTTCGTGGTATTGAATTAGGCTTTCCTAAAATGGCAGCTGCATGTGTTACAAAACAAACTAAGTGTAGAGGAGACAAGCCCGGGAATGCAAAGTCACCCATAATGCTGTGCAGACAGCCAATCCACAGATAACCATCACCTGTTATGTCATAGTCCTATAAAACTCTCATCCCGTGTGGTCTCCGCCATTGTCCTGTGAGCTGAGCATAGGTAGAGATGTGGCAAGCGCTCATGTGCTAGGGACAGTGTTGCTAAAAACCGTTAATAGAAGAATATTGCAGAGGGAGAGTGCAGGAAGAGTGCAGGGAGAGTGCAGGGAGACTTATGCTGCATTGGTTTTATTTATTTATACCTACCATTACTTATTCCTACATCAGCCATAAACTAAGATATGTAATTCAATACCAATAAGATGGAAGCCTTTATTATTCCAGTGCCAGTGTGCCAACCAATACCATCCAGTGTGCACCTCTTGGGGGGGGGGGGGGCAATTCTATGACCTCATCTTTTGCTGGCTTTACTTCTAACCTCATCTTTTGCTGGCTTTACTTCTAAATCATCCTTCAAAGTCTCCATGTTCTAGAAAAGCCATCAGTATGCAGAGAGAGGAGGAGCTGGATGTTCCTGATGACATATTCTTATAAATATTAGATGGTGGAAAGGAGGAAAAGCAGATGGCAGAAGAAGGGCTCCTACCTATAGGGCAGGAGAGCGCTGGGGTTGGAGAAGTGGATACAGCCCCTGTTTAAAGGTGCATGACCATTAACAATGAAAAATGACTATACAGTGTGGTCTTCATTATTAAATGAGCGGCAGCTTTATGGACCAAAATTTGGATACGGCAGCGTGCATGAGACCTTATATTTGAAAATGTTTCAGTATCCCAGGGCTCATCGTAATGCCTCAGAGGTATGATAAGACCGTATGGGTCAGATCAGTATTATTAATATTAGAGATATGTTTTTTCCTTTGAGATATTTAAATGACAGGATCGGAGGAAGATTGTACTTAAAGTAGACCTGACACCTTGAAGAAATAGCTCAATTTTTTAAACCCTCCTTTGTAAATAGCGACTGACAGTAATTAATGTCCCCAGCACATAATGAACGTCACCTTTTTGTTTTTAACGGACACCTTACCTGCTTAATGTGTGTGGTTAATTTAGTCTATCAAGACAAGCATATTTTTTTGTTTTTGCATTACTGTATTCTCAGATGTCTTATTTTTTGATTATTATTCCATGACCTTTACATACAACTTAGTTCTTAATTTATCATTTGCATTTTTTAATGGAGGGCAAACAAAATCAATTTTGCCAATTTTTAATGTTGTTTTTGAATGCTCTAAGTTACATTTTAATTTTACTGTATGGGTTGTAACAATTAAGGAGATACATAAGATATGTAGGACATTCATATTTTATGAAGTCTATGTTAACAAACAGTTTGGGAAAAATAAAATTGTGCTTATTCTCTATTTTATTTTATCATCATTTTTTTTGTCATTTAAATACATAAAATTTTAAATTGATTGTGGCATCCAAAGTGTTGGAAAGGCAGCTGCCAGTCACCGTAATCCCCTCACTGGTGATCTTTAGAAATTTAGAAAACCTTTGACATGATGTTAAGGGTTTCTTGTGACAAAGGGCAGACAAGATGGCAAGAAGTCTTTATTTGTCTTCCCTGAATATCCTTATAAACAGATGATTGGTATAAATTATAGATTCATGATAGTTAACCCCTTCCCGACCAGTGCCGTACATGTACAGCGCTGCGGGAAGGGACTTGCCACCCCAGGCGCAGCTCCTGCACCCGCCCGATCAGCTGTGGGGGGGCGGCTGTTCCCAGTAGCCGGACTCCTGCTGCGTACACCCACATTGGTAAAACCACCGATGCGGGCGTATTAACCCACGATGTGCCGCGGTCAGCGCTGACCGCGACACATGTGATGCGGGCGGCAGGAAGGAGAGTCTATCGAGTACCCGTGCTGCTGTGAGGTTTACCACCACATATGGGGTATTTCTGTAAACTGCAGAATCAGAGAAATGTATATTGAAGTTTAGTTTGCTGTTAACCCTTGCTGTGTTGCAAGAAAAAAATTATTAACATGAATAATCTACCAAAAAAGTGAAATTTTGAAATTTCCCCTCCATTTTCCTTTAATTCTTGTGGAACACCTAAAGGGTTAACAAAGTTTGTAACATCAGTTTTTTATAATTTGAGGGGTGTAGTTTCTAAAATGGGGTCATTTATGGGTGGTTTCCATTACGTAAGCCCCTCAAAATTACTTTATATATGAATTGGTGCTTAAAAAAATGATTTTGGAAATTTTGTTGAAAATTTGAAAAATGGCTTCTAAACTTCTAAGCCTTTTAATGTCCTAAAAAAGTAAAATGACATTTATAAAATGATGCCAACATAAAGTAGACATATGGGGAATGTAAAATAATAACTATTTTTGGAGGTATTAATATGTATTTTGAAAGTAGAGAAATTGAAATTTTGGTAAATTTGGAATTTTTTAATAAATAGAAATGAAATATTTTGCCACAAATTTACTACGTTCTCGTGAAGCACAATATGTGATGAGAAAACAATCTCAGAATGGCTTGGATAAGTAAAAGTGTTCCAAAGTTATTACCACATAAAGTGACACATTTCAGATTTGCAAAAAATGGCCTGGGCAGGAAAGTGAAAACAGGCCCAGGGTTGAAGGGGTTAAACATCTGTCATGATACATATTTTGTATAGGTTTATATTACTTAAAGGGAACCTGTCATCTCCGAAACACCCCCTGAACTAGAGTAAGCAGTGTATAGTGTAAGTGATGCTGAATCCAAATATGTAAGTTTTGTCTTCATACTCACTTTCATTCCGACGCTGAGCTGCCACAAACCAGCAGTAAAGTGTTTTGAGAGGACTCTTCTTTGAGCCCTCTCCATTATGTGAGTAAGCACTGGAGTCCACTGAGTGCATTTTACTACAGGTTTGTGGGAGCACAGCGTCAGAATGGAAGCGAGTATGAAGATAAAAATTACATAACCAGACTCGACATCACTTACACTATACACCGCTTACTCTAGTATGGTGGGTGTTTTAGAGCTGACAGATTCCCTTTAAAGCTTACTTTGTGGCCTTTTTTGTAATATCTTGTTTGTAATATCTTAGGCGTGTCTTTATATATAAAAAAACAAGAACAACTGCAACATTTGATACCAAAACTAAAGTCACATGAACTACACCCAGACTTTTGCTTATCATCTTGACTGATAACCACTTACATGAATAAGATCAATCCTATGCTTGTAAGTATGAGAAATCACCGCTTGCTTCACAACAAACATGACGTATAATGCAAATGTGCTGCCTGACTAAGATAGTGATGTTGTATTGATGAGGGTAGGATTAGGCATCTTGTAACCTGTAGAGAAAGTAACACTTTTCTTAGATGGATTTGATTAATAGCTTTACACTCCACAAGTAACAGCCTCATATTAGAAACATATGAGCCTAGTTAAGTGGTAATCATTAAATTATAATTTTGAAAAATGTTAAAGTTTATTATGTTCAAACTTCACAAGGATGAGGGACATAATTTTATATGGTGCACTTAGGGAGCAGAACTTTATATGGTTCTCATTGGGGGGGCATAATTTTATATAGGGCACTTTGGTGGAATAATTTTATAGAGGGTATTTTGAGAGAAATAATTTTATATGGGGGACTTTTGAAGACACTATATATGTGACATAATTTTATATTGGGAACTTAGGGGAACACTGAATACCGCACAATTTTCCATGGGGCACATTGAGAGATACTACATTATGATGCTATTTACTATGGAGCACTGTGAAGCTACTTCCTGTGAGGTAATTTTAAGGGGATACAATATGAGTGGTACTATATAATCCCCATCAAACTATAATTTTTTTAACTAAAACTTTTTTATAATTTTACAACTATCTGTATTCAACTATTTTCTGTGGAATAATAGGTATAGCAGTATTATTTATACAGTACAGTATTTGGAGAGCAATGAGTAGTTCAGCAGGAACTTTATTAGGGGTAACAGGAGGATGGCACTATTAATGGGTGCAGCATGATGGTGTGTGTGAGGGCTTATTCAGACGATCATATGTGTATTGCAGCCTGTAAATTGTGGCCAGCTCATTGATAAAAACACCTATTCTTGTCAATTGTGGATAAGAATAGGGCATGCTTTATCTTTTTTTGCAGGGACGCGGAACAGAAGTACGGATGCACACAGCACACGGTGTGCTGTCTGCTTCTTTTGCGGACCTATTGAAATGAAAGGGTCTACATCTGTTCTGCACAATTGTGGAACGGATGCGGACACATAAATACAGTCATGTGAATGAGCCCTTAAGAGAGTAGAAATATGCTAGATGTTAAAGATGTTTGTGTTGCACACTAACTGCAGATACAAGACATAGCTGGAAGAAGTAGCCATGCTGGTCTAAACCAGATGAAGATGGTGAAAGTGAACAGCTCCACTCAGAAATGATTTCACTTGCGAGTCACTGGGTATAAGTGTCTTGCTGATATGATTGTATTCTACTAAAGCATAATGGTCATTTTTGAATTTCTGAAGTATTTTTATTCAGCAACAATATGAAAGTGTTATCAAGTAATGGTGTAGTAGTGTTATTCAGTGACACTATGGCGCTGCCATAAGGTTATGGTGTGGTGGTTTTGTCAAGTCACTGAATGGTGGAATTATTCAGTTACCATATGATGGTGTTATCCAGTCATTCTAAAGGTGATATTGTTCCTGTTAGGGTTAGTCTATGTATACACATACTGGTACAGAATAGTGTGCCCTATATTTCCCAATAGAGTATATGACTCTTGGTGAAGACAGTTCAGACCATTGAACACAAGACATGGCTCTGAGCTAGGCAGCAATGCACTGTGTAAATGTCACTGAGGTGCCATTAATAGCAATTATATTTACATCATCATAGTTCATTATCAATGTTAAATGATAGTTTTATTGTTAATCGTTGTTAGTGCAGACCTATTATTATTAACAAGTTATGATAATCATGACAATTATTAGTGAGCGAAATTGTAATGGGGCCATATTTGAGCTAAGGGCTTGAATATGCTTAGTACGGCATTTTCTTTTTGTAGGGAATTAAACTGTAACCTTATACAAACACACAGTATGTGCCTACCAGACATTCCTCCTGGAAACTCTCCTGAAAAATATTTCTTTTTGAAAAATCATTCTTTTTGAAATGTATAAAAATGTAGACTGCCGTAGACTACCAGAAGAGTACGTACAAACCTTCCCCCTGACCATGGTCTACCACTGTCACTTAAAACATCCTTTTCTATGGGAATGTGGCTTTCCAGTCCTCAATTAGACAGCAAAATGTTAAGGCAGGAGTTAACTAGCTAGCAATTAAAACATTCCTGGACAGCGGAATGAAGGTGGATTTGAGAAAGACCGAAGGGCTTAGGCTAAAAATCTAGACTGGAGGCTTGAAGACATTAATAAATTCTCTTTATGTTCCTTCACTCTTGATCAGAACACATCAGCACTAGGGATGAGTGAACCCAAACTTCACCGGGTTTTGTGTTCGGATGGGTTAGGAATTCTGGAAAATAAAGTCCTGCACAATGGAAACCAACACATCAAAACGGAATGCCTCTTAAAGACTTCCGTTTTTGCATTCTGTCTATGAATTCCATTATATTCTGTTATAACGGAACCTATAATGTAATTACTAACCCACCCAAACACTGAACCCGGTGAAGTTTGGATCTGGGCATTCCATGGAATCCATGAAACAGAACATAAAGGACTGCCTTCAGAGTACCTGCGGCCAGGGAACCTATGTGATGAGAACATCAATCACTTGGTCATGTAACCTTCATGACCATCACTCTAGGTATGTCTACACTGCTGTCCCCCCATCAGTAGAGTGCTTATTGACTCTCTTTAAGCAGTTCAAAGATTAGCCATTTCACTTATAATGGAGTAATTATAGAAGTATTAGTTGTAAATATAACAAAAAGCAAGACATTGATTTTCTAACAATGCAAATTATTATTTCACAGCAGGGTCAGACTGACCAAACTGGGCATTAAGGCAGTAGCCAAAGGTGGCCCAAAATGCCCAAACCAGTTACATTACTCTTTAAAGGGGTTGCATACCTTTGACAATTTCTTTTTACTAGAAAGATCTCCCAGCAAATATGATAATTACAGAAAGTTTGGCTGCTGGGGTCCTGACTCCTTAGTTATCAGTTGTGATCTGTGAAGGAGCTTGACAGGAAGTGTTTTATTCCCCCTACAGCATCACTAGAGGTGAAAAGAAGAATTGCAAGGATTAAGTTAGAATACATGTGTCATTTATGTAATGCATTGACTTGCTGGGTGCTCAATAAGAGAGATGTTCTTTGTAGCTGCACATTGCTCTAATAGGTGGAGGTCATGCACAAGAGTCTCCCCTCTAGTAACATAGAACCCCTAATATTTCTATATCTAACCAGACGATCCCTTTAGAGTAAAAGGTCTGCTGCAAATATAATCATATTCCAACTTTGACGTTAATAATAGATCCTTGCATTTTTATATAAAAATTAGTCCACAAAAGAAATAAAAAAGACTGAGTGAGGCAGATACAACAAATAAAATGGCAGGCTCCCAACAATTATATGGCTTTGTAAAGTGCACAGTTCCAGGGTGGTCTGGGATGAGCTGAACAATGCCATTTATAAAATTCTTTGTGCTGAGTATATCGAATTAGTGTCATTATATTGCGAATGGAATGCTGTGTTACTGAACAAACAGAATTGGACACACATTTTATAGGTTTTAAAAATGTGATATTTACATTCAGGAAATGGCAAATATCCAGTGCAATGGAACAGATGCTGTAAGACTAGCATCATGTATGAGAAGAGACCTAGATTATGAAGATATGGTATACACTATTTATCTCCACAGGTACGGTAACTGCATTTAGTATAATACCAATATTGTCACCCAATAATAAACCCAACAACCCATATCGCAGATTCATAAATGCAGAATATATTATTAAAATCATCACAGCAAATTAAACCCCATGCAATATTGGTTTCTCAAATTAACTGAAATATATGTCAAAATGAAAAATAAAAGAAATCTCCACAAGTTCATGCCGAAGTCTTCAGGGTTATATTAACCTGCTTTTCCATTTTAGCCTAAACCCTTTTTGAATTAATCTGAACATGAGTAAGATAATTAAAGATCTGAAATGAATGAATGTATGTATGCTGAAAAAGCAATGACCACTGCCCCAAAATTAATAAACATATTCAGCTGCTGACAGACAAATGCTTCGGGACTCCTCATTAAGAGATAAGGGCTTTATTGGTCCTGAATGATTAGAAGGTTCTTTGTAGTATGGCTTTTACTGTATGGTGTGTGGGGCTCATTACACAGGTCAGATTGTTGTGAAGAAAATGGCTTGGTCTTCTATATGTAGCATTTTTTATGTGGTAATAGACATAGAGGACTACTTGTTCTGTTTGCAAATTAGCTCTCATTCCAAAAAGAAAAAAAAGTCGCGCCTCTAATGCCCCCAGATGTCAGGTATTTACCTGACAATTTAATGTTCAACCTTTTAAACAGGCCTTAAAGTGGTTATCCAACACTAACAAATGCTCCCCCATATACTGGGCCCCTCACACTGAATCTACTTACCTGGCTCCCCACTCCCTGTACCGCCCCTGGTGCTCGCACCTTCGCTGACGCTTCTCCCTGTGTGCGGATGAAAACATCTGGTGTTGGGGGGGGAGCAGCCAATGGCAAGCTGTGACGGGCACAAGCACCCCTACCAGGGAGGGACACTAGGGAGGGAGGCTCATTCCTGTCACCTCCTACCATTGGATGCACCCTGACACCGGATGTTTTCATCTGCACATGGGGAGAAGCGGAGGTTGCGGGGACCAGGAGCGGCGTGGGGAGCAGGAAGTCAGGTAAATAGAATAAGTGTGAGGGGCTCGGCATTTGTTAGTGTTGGATAATCCCTTTAAGACATTACTTGGATTAGAAATAGTACCCCCTATTCCCCGTTAACATCTGTTTTGACAAGGTCCACGTGATTGCTGCAGCCAATGACTGGTCATTGTGAAGTGTCACCCATGCTGCACATGACCCAGTGATTGGCTGTAGTGATCACAAGCCAGGTATCAAACTGGATGTCAGAAGACTCAAGACCTGCAGAGCCGTCAGGGCAGTGGCGGTGCTGGAACCCAGCAGCAGAGATTAGATAAGTATGCCATTGATACCACATTGCATTGGAACCAAGCAGAAGAGGGAAAGGAAAGAAAGATGAACGATAAGGTTAGTTCTATTCATTGGCCCATAAGATACCCCTACAAAAGGAGCACCACAAAAAGTCTGAACCCAAGGTTTGTAATCACCACAAATTTTATTAGTAATGGTACATTATTATTATTTAGTCATTATAAGGGACAGGTATTAGAATAATCCATGTATGGAGCTGTTATTTGGTCACTGTACGTTGGTATTATTATTTGAGCATTGTACTGTGAGGTTCATGTGAAGAATTTGTGGCACTGCTAGTAAGGCACTATAAAGACCATAATTTTGCAATGCATGGTGGTGCATGTACTGTAAATGACTATTATAAAGGCAATTCTAAACAAGTGTTAGTTTGCTTATGTATCGCATTGTTTATAGATCATTAAGTTTTGTTAGCACAATATATCCAATAAAAGTTTTGTAACCACTTAGGACTGAATCACACGTCCATATTAAATAGCATCCCGGTTTGTGGTCACAACATGAAGACAATTTTAAACACAGCATGGAGGTTCTTAGTGTATGTTCGTGTAGGACACAGACCTGGGGACAAACATAGACTGTTGTCTTCAATTGTCTCCAGCTCCATTTTCCGTGAGACATGGAAGAAAGTAGTACATACCCTTAGAGTGAGGGTGTATGGGGAAAAATTGGGGTGTGAATAGCAAAATGTTATTCTGTGGGTCCCTGTATGTCAGCTGCAGATCATTGTACCCATCGACAGGCCACGGGTATAAATTTCATTCATGTGAAATTACTGATAAACTTAAGGTGGGTTCACATCACGTTTTATGCGCCCGTTTGACACAAAGGATATAAAAACGCAGCACACCACTTTTTTGTATCCTGCACAGTCCAGTAAAAAAAAAGGTATACTCTACGAACGGATGCCACTGTATGGCATTAGTCTGAGGCATACATTTAACGTATACATTTTTTGTATATGTTAATAGAATGGTAAAAATGTGATGTGAACCCACCAGTAATAAAAAGTGACAGCAAAGGGCTGCAACAACAAAACTGAAAACTGTCAATATGTATTAAAGGAGGTTGCTCATTTTCTTTGACTCTTTCAGCAGACTCTTTCCATGTGGCCAGACCTGGGAAGGGAAGCATACTTACCTGCTTCCCACCACTGGGTCGTGGCTCCCTCGCTCTCCCTGCAGTGCTTGGTTCCCCTGCTGTTAACATCCCTTTTAATGCCATTACAGCCAATGAGTGGCTGAACAGTGACCTGCCCCCTAGCATCACGTGACCAATTGGCGCAAGGCAAGGGGGACAGGTCACTACTGCAGTCAGTCATTGGCTGCCACAGCGTCAAACCAGATGTAGACAGCAAGGGACATGGGTGCCGCATTGTCAGCTGGGGAGCAAAGGAGTTGGGACCAGGCAGCAGTAAGAAGGTAAGTATGCTTTTCTCCATACGTCTGGCCACAGGGTGTGGTGGGGTGCAAGGGTGGTAGTCTGCTGAAAGACCAACCCCTTTAAGTCTATCAAACTAGTATATTTGTTTTCACTATGCCATGATATATTTGGTAAAAGAATTCACTCCTCAAAATTCCTTTTCCCGGTATTTCAGGAAATCAATGGCTCAAATGAACCTGAATGATTTCATCACGAGCAAGCTCACGAGCAAGCTTTTGAACTAATTCCACCAGGTCATGTCTATTTCTAGCAAATTTGTTACTAAAATTGTCCTTTAACTTTACAACGGGCTTCAGCCTTTCCCTGAATGGCAGCACTTGGTTAGAAATAGATTGCGGGCCAGTGGTGCCAGGCACCCCTTGTTGTGAAGACTTGGTTTGCAAAAGCAGACAGCTGGGAGAGTTCAGAGTTTTGAAGGTTATGATCACAGCATTTTCATAAGTGCTTTATTTCAGTTCTCTTTTGGCTGCAGTTGAGACAGGTGCGGTCTGGTTCTGATTTCACTGGTCTTAATTTCTTATCTGACCTGCTAGTCAATCAAGGGCATGAGAGGGAAAGAGTGTGTTAAAGGGATAGCTAGAGCAAGCGAGCAATGCTAAGCATCTGACTTTTCTCATCCAGGAGCTTGCAGACCTGCCTGTCATTCAGTGCTTCTCCGTATACAAGAGGCTGCCTTGTGCAAAATGGATTTTTGAGTGTTAACCAACATGTACTTCTTTTCCGAAGGGTCTTCTGTTGGATTTCATTTGCAGAGCACAGAGGGCAATATCTAGGGTAATTCCAGGGCTTAGTATCTGTGATCTTTTGTCAACTCAACTTGTGAGGGAAATTAAACTTGGTATGAGCACCCATACACTGAGCTAGTGCAATGCAATTCCAGGCCAATGAGTTCCTGGGCATGAGTAAGACAAGAAGTTATGAAAGAAGAAAATGAAAAGCCATAAAGTGACAGAAATGTGTTAATTAAAATGTCTGTTGAAGGTTAGAAGATAAAGCTTACTTTTTAACTATGGCCTACAAAGAAGATATCTATAAGATTAGCTGAATGATGAGGCAGACTTACAAATCCAAGCTACAATAAAGTGTTTCCCGCCTCAAGATAGGTGCAGGGTGTTGGTTTGTAGGTGTCTTTTTCATCTTCTAGATAGTTATATCTTTTTAGAATAATATTGTTGTTATGGCAGATTTTGTCAAGCATGCAGAAAACACATGTGAAAAAAAAGATAAATTATCTTAATAGTCATAATAATGTCATAGGAAATCTAAATTGAATGGATATAGAAAAAAGATAAATATAGAGAAAGATAAAATATAAAAAGATAGATACGAGAGAGATAATTAATGGATTGATAGATAATGAATAGATAGATAGATAGATAGATAGATAGATAGATAGAATGGATGTTAAAAAGGTAACTTTTTTCCTGTGTCCATGAAAAAAAATAGATATGTCCGTGATTTTTTTGAGGCTGGTAGTACTTGAATAGATCATTTTGGTGGTAATTATTATCATTTTGCAGCTCACGGTAATAAGATCTTATCAGTATATTGAGCTATAGACATGTATTACTTATAATCTTTATCATTAGTTATGGTTCTCCAATTTGTCTGTAAAAAATCTTGGTTGTCCATGATTTTGGCATAGGTTGTCCATAAAAACGAAAAACATTCTGGTTGGCAACCTTGCCCCCAATGTTAATAAGACCCTCAATCAGACCTCAGATAAGACCCCCCAAAATTTCTGAGACCCCCAATCAGACCTCAGATCAGTTTCCCATGTTAATAAGACCCCCATGTTAATCAGGCTTCAGATCAGAGAAAAAAATAAATTAACCCGCCTTTCCTGTTCTTGACGTCACTGCTCTCCTGCACAGCGTGAGGTCACAGAGCGCGCTGACATCCTCACACTGTGAGCAGGTCACAGCACAGAGTACAGCCAAGGAAGACCAGGAAGCAATGAGTACCGAACCCACACAGTCGAACCTGCATTCACTACCCCCTGGGCCTCCTGTATTAATGAGTTCTCCCATAATGGAAGTGCTCAAAAAGCGTGTCTTTTTGGGCTTAGGATGAAAATATGATATTTTAGATAGATAGATAGATAGATAGATAGATAGATAGATAGATAGATAGATAGATAGATAGATAGATGCTGGGTGTTGGGTTATACATGTATTTTTAATCCTCTAGATAGTTATCTGTTTTTTAAATAATATTGTTTTTATGGTCATTATAATATCTTAGGAAATCTACATTGAACGAATACAGAGTCAGAAAAATAGACAAATGTAGAGCAAGGTAAAATATATTTAGATATCTATCTCTCTGTCTGATGTCTATGTGATAAATAGATAAATACTAGATAGATAAATCATAGATACATAGATAAATAATGTAGATAGATACATAGACAAATAAATAATGTAGATAGATAAATACACATGATAGAAAGATAGATAGATAGATAGATAGATAGATAGATAGATAGATAGATAGATAGAGCCAAATAGATATTTCTATACATCTATGCAGTAAAATGTGTGTTTTTCTTTTATGTAAACATACATAGGATGTTGCTACTTCCTCGGATGTGTGGGAATGTAAAGGATTTACTATCCAGGAAGTTATTGGTGTATGTTTCAGTAGAGGTCAGCAATTTGAAAACAAATTCCCACAGGGTCAATACCACAGCTTTAATTTACATATAAGAATGCATATAAACTGTGCATAAGAGTGAAATATTATATTGATAACTGCTTATTCTTAATCATACAGCTATGAAAATAGATGTTGAGCTCTCTCTTTGGCATTTAGAGCGTGGTGTCCTTCTGTTTAATCATCTTTATTAATTGCATCCCATGTTCCTGAGCCTTAATGACATATTCTTGTTAGCGAGACTGCCTGTATGGAACAAATACAGACTGCTTAGTGAAGTTGTCTTCTTAACTAGTGCTCCTGTTGACACTTTCTTTCATCGGGTAGGAATCGTAACAATTGCTTCAGTTGAAAGGCATCAAAGGCCAACTTGTAGTTAACAAAGTCGTTTTGGAAACAGGGATAAGACACAAATGGCCCCAGCAAGTGAAAGCATAAAAATTGCAAACTGATAGTTGTGGCAGCACCTGGCCCTGAAGCATTTCATTAGCTGTGTAATCTTGCATTAATATTTTTTCTTTAAATTATGGAGTAAACCAAATGTGTTTTCATAGTCTGCAATGCATTTAATGCAACTTCTTGGTATATACTGTAAGTCTAATAAGAATTAATGTGATGTCTAAGGTAAGTTTTTTCATTGCTTATTTCAAACACGTTATAATATCAGATTGGTGACTGCTCCTTAAAGGCGTTATCCCATTATTAATGTAAAAAATGAATATCAAACATCATATAATACATGTTAATCTTTCTAACAAAGCTAGAACCAGCCCTGTACCTCACATGGATCCAGAGATCTTCCCATTATTTGCTCCAATTGCAGTGCTAGATTAATTTCAAGCTGGCAGTTCGGGAGGTGTGTCCTTTCTTGGGGGGGGGGGGTGATCTTTCTAGGGGACGTGTCATTTCTTAGGGAACTTGTCCTTTTCCAGAGGTTGTGTCCAGAAACTGTGGACAGAAAAATAAGGAAAAAAAAACAAACAAGTGGCGCTGTTTTATTGTATAACTTTGTTGCTATGATCCATGTTTTAATTACATGGAATTACACAAATATTCGGGTCCTGGTGCTGCTTTGAAAAATGTTGTCAGTGACAGCAGGGCACCCCAAAGAGAAGGCAGGGACCGTTCCCAGGGGTCCCTGCCTTGTAGATCGTTGTATACACAGCGCTCACCGAGCGCTGTGTATACAGAGCAGGAAGCGCTATTGTGCTTCCTGTTCCGGCTTGGCGGTCACGTGATAGCCGGGGCCAGGAGCGTGCAGGAGCTGCCAGGTCTCTCATAGACCCGATCCGCCCTGCACTGAGGCTGTACAGCATAGTATTATGCTGTACAGCCTCTCTGGGGATGTATTTACCCTGTAACTGGGGCTACTATGTCAGCCCCAGTTACAGGAGAAATCAAGTGTAAAAAAAAAAATAAGTGAAGTTAAATGTCCCCCTGAGGTCTTGTATGAACTTATGGGGGACACAAAGTGTAAAATAAAAAATAAAAAAATAATAAAAAAATAGAGTAGTATATAAAAAATAAATAAAAATCACATATAAAAAAAATAAATTTCCCCCAAATATGTCATTAAAAAATGTTACAAATAAAAATAAATAGATAAAATAGACATATTTGGTATCATCGCGTCCGAAACGACCGGCTCTATAAAAATATCACATGATCTACCCCATCAAGTAAACTGCGTAAAAAAATCTAATAAAAATTATGCCAAAACAGCTTTTTTTTTGTCGCCTCACCTAAACAAAACATAATATAAAACAATCAAAAAGTCGTATGCATCCCAAAATGATAAAAACGTCACCTCATCCCGCAAAAAATGAGCCCCCACACAAGATCATAGCCCAAAAAATAAAAAAAAATGGCTCTTAAAAAATTGCAACACGAAAACATGATTTTTTTTTCTAAAAATGCTCTTATTGTGTAAAATGTAAAATAAATAAATAAAAAATAGACATATTTGGTATTGTTGAGTCCGTAACAACTGGCTCTACAAAAATATCACATGATCTACCCCATCAAGTGAACGGTGTAAAAAAAAATATAGAAAAATGCCCCTAAACTGCTTTTTTTTTAGTTAACCTCCCAAAAATTAGATTAAAAAGTGATCAGAAAGGCGGATGTACCCCAAAATGGTGCCAATAAAAAGCACCAGCTTGTCCTGCAAAAAATGAGACCTCACGCAGCTCAGTCCACAAAAAATTAAAAAGTTATCACTCTTACAAACCAGGACAAAAAATTCCATGTTAGAAAATGCAGATGCTGCTCCTCCCCTTCTGAGCCCTGGCGTTTCCCCAAATAACAGTTTACGACCACATGTGGGGTGTTTCTGCAAACTTCAGAATCGGGGTAATAAATATTGAGTTTTGTTTTGTTGTTAACCCTTGATGTGTTACAGGAAAAAAATGATTTAAATGGAAAATCTGCAAAAAAAGTGAAATTTTGAAATTTCACATCTATTTTGCTTTAATTCCTGTGGAATACTTAAAGGGTTAACAATATTTCTAAAACCAGTTTTGAATAGTTTGAGGGGTGTAGTTTCTAAAATGGGGTAATTTATGGGTGGGTTTTTATTATGTAAGCCTCACAAACTGACTTCAGAACTGAACTGGTCCTTAAAAAAGTTGATTTTGCAAATTTGCAAAAATTGCGTCTAAAATTCTAAACCTTCTACTGTCCTAAAAAAATAAAATGACACTACCAAAATGATGCCAACATAAAGTAGACATATGGGGAATGTAAATTAAAAAGGATTTTATGGGGTATCACTATCTGTCTTAAAAGCAGAGAGATTCAAATTTAGAAAACAGTGACTTTTTTCAAATTTTCGTTAACTTTTGGATTTTTTTATAAATAAAATTAAAACTTATCGACTCAAATTTACCATTAACTTGAAGTACAATGTGTCACAAGAAAACAGTCTCAGAATCGCTTGGATAAGTAAAAGCGTTCCAAAGTTATTACCACATGAAGTCACACATGTCAGATTTGCAAAATTAGGCCTGGTCAGGAAGGGGGTAATTGGCCCGGATGGGAAGTGGTTAAAGAGAATCTGTCACCAATGGATTTCTTTACATAAGAACTTCTAATATAAATTACAAACAATAAGAAGAACTTGCAGGTTTAAAGGGCATTTTCCTGGATTACTATGGTTTTTAACAGATATGCTAATGTAGTTGCTTACCTCATGATTTTTTTTAAATCTCCTGACAAATTTTCACCATATAAACAAATCATTCTGGTTTCTCTAAATCCTGTATGTAGCACTTCCTGTTGTTGTATCCAACCAAACCCATGATGCACTTCTCCTTTCTCTACCACACCTTCAGCATCGCCCCAAACAACAACTAGTTTATAGCTCCTCCCACCAGCTAGTTACATAGACAGTCCCCTATCACTAACCCTGTATGGACATAACATCACAGGAAATAAGAGCTGCATGGACATGGAAAGAAAATAGGCACAATGTAATGAAAATACATTTCAAAATTACAGCTACCTTCATAAATGATCATTTTCAAGGATATTGAAGTAGTGGAAGGATAGTCTTTAACCCCTTAAATCCTGTGTACACCATCAAAAGTGATTTTGTATTGTTTCAATGAAAAATAAAGCCGCTATGCACATACTTTTCAATAAACTTTTTTTAGCTGCTACAGTAGTAGACAACACACTACCTCATGCTCATACAGTCATATTGCTTTTAATCTGTTACTTACTTCTCGCTAATCTGTATGTTAGGAAGTATTAAGCCACAGGCAGGATCAGACTGCACAGGGCTTGTTGGTTAGCTATCATGATGACACATAGGCCATTGTATGAGCTATAGATACAAAATTGTAGTAATTTTTAATGAAAACTACTTTCAAAGTTCGTTCATTTGTCATTTGCAGTGGAGAAATAAAAAAAACCCCTCTTGCGATTGTGAATATCGCCGTTAACCTCTGCCTGCGAGTTGTATGGGAAAAATTGCAGTGCGTCTTATAAAGCGAATACTAGTGAACGTTTCCATTATGGAAGCGCTCACTAGTATGTAATAGGTGCCGGGAGCAGGGAAACATACTTACCCTCCTGCACGGCAGCTCTGCTCCGGGTCCGGCGCTCCTCTGTCTTCTCCTACCAGTGGGCTGATATGGGGGCACAGTGGGCTGAGCTAAGGTCTGATGGGGGCACAGTGGGCTGATCTGAGGTCTGATAGAGGCACAGTGGGCTGATCTGAGGTCTGATAGGGGCACAGTGGGCTGATCTGAGGTCTGATGGGGTCACAGTGGGCTGATATGGGGGCACAGTGGTCTGATCTGAGGTCTGATGGGTACTGAGTGGGCTGATATAGGGGCTGAGTGGGCTGATATGGGGGCTGAGTGGGCTGATTGGCTGATTTGAGGTCTGATGTGGGCTGAGTGGGCTGATCTGAGGTCTGATGGGGGCTTAGTGGGCTGATATGGGGGCTGAGTGGGCTGAATGGACTGATTGGCTGATTTGAGGTCTGAAAGTGGCTGAGTAGACTGATCTGAGGTCTGATGGGGGTCTGATGTGATGTCCTGAAATTTGTAGGGGGTCTGATATGAGGTCTGATGAAAAATATTTTTTTCTTATTTTCCTACTCTAAAATCTGGGGTGAGTCTTATCATCGGGTGCCTCTTATAAAGCGAAAAATACGGTAAATATAATGTTTTTAAAAAATATCTTAAAAATCTAAACATTAAAAATAAAATCAAATTTTTAATAAAAAAATAAAAAAACATAAAACATAATTGAGATCACCATGTTAAAAAATGTTTGAACTATTAAAATATTGTGTGGTTTATCTTGCACAGTGAATGCTATCAGTGACTGACAGCTATCTCTGTATACACACTTACACAGGGAATGCTATCAATCACTGATAACACCTCCCCCCTGTACAACTGTCAGTGACTGACAGCTATCTATGTATACACACTTAGGCCTCATGCACACGAACGTGTGCCGGCCGTGCCCGTGCTGCGGGCCGCATACAGTGGGTCCGCAATAAACGGGCACCGGCCGCGTGCAGGCCGCATCACGGATCGCAGACCCATTCACTTCAATGGGTCCACGATCCGGGAGATGCGGAGCGGAGGCACGGATTGGAACACCACGGAAGCACTACGGTGTTCTTCCATGGTGTTTCTGGCTGTGCCTCCGCACCGCAAAAAAGTAGTGCAAGCACTACTTTTTTGCGGTGCGGACCCTTGGATGCGGATCGCGGACCCCATTCAAGTGAATGGGTCCGCGATCCACATGCGGTGGCCTCACGGTCAGTGCCCGTGCATTGCGGAACGCAGTTTGCGGCCCGCAGCACGGGCACGGCCGGCACACGCTCGTGTGCATGAGGCCTTACATAGAGAATACTATCAATCAATGATAACACCTCCACGTGTACAACTATCAGTGACTGACAGCTATCTCTGTATACACACTTACACAGAGAATGCTATCAATCACTGTTAACACCTTCCTCATGTACAGTTATCAGTGACTGACAGCTATCTCTGTATACATACTTACACAGAGAATACTATAAATAACACCTTCCCAATGTGCAACTATCAGTGACTGACAGCTATCTATGTATACACACTTACATAGAGAATGCTTTCACTGATAACACCTCCCCTGTGTATAGCTATCAGTGACTGACAGCTATCTCTGTATACACACATACACATGGAATGCTATCAACCACTGATAAAACCTCCCCCGTGTACAACTATCAGTGACTGACAGCTATCTCTGTATACACACATACACATGGAATGCTATCAATCACTTATAACACCTCCCCTGTGTACAGTTGAAGTCGGAAATAGCAGAGGTTGAAATTTATAATTTACAAGTTCTACGGACTCTTTTCTCACAAAACTATATATCAATCTGCTCAGCTCCTCTATAACATGCTGCCTGCAGATTGCACTGCATTTTGTGATGATAACTTCTCTTTAGGTTGTGTTTTTATACAAATTGTTGACTTTTAGATATCACTTTTAGAGATGAGCGAATCTATTCGCTGATTCGTTGATTCGAATCGAATCTTGGAAATTTTCTGCTGCGAAGCGAATCCGAATATTTGGAGATTCGCTCCGTTAAGATTCGAAAATGTTCCTAAGGCTTTCTACGCATTCGCTACGTACTTGTCCGATAAATTGTACGCTAATGCTAAGTATAAGTTACTCTATATGCTGTTGCGTACGAATTCAATTACTTAGCGAATTTTAACTGTTAGTTCGTTATTCGTGCGCAAAAGCCCGGGAAGAAAGTGGTCACCTGACCTAGTGGGCAGGGCCTGCTCTGATTGGCTCAGGCTCCGTAAGCCAGTGACGCATCACTTCTGCTGTGACTGCTGAGACGAGCAGAAGCACTGTGTGTGACGTTCTGAGACCCTAAGACCTGTGTTGTTGAAATTGGGGTGTAATTATTCAGGGAATCCATATTACACATCAGGGATACTGCAGGGCAAGTGCAGGGCTAGTAATGAATCAGGCAGGGAGATAGAGACAGGGAGAGAGATAGGGAGAGAGACAGGGAGAGAGACAGGGACAAAGACAAATACCAGCTGCAGGACCACAGTGTCAAGTGAAAAATGTCTGGAATGGATATGCAAAAGGGGTCCAGTTCCAGCCAGACCTCGAGCTCTAAAAAAAAGGAGAAGGTGGCACAGGGCAGCACTGCCAAAGGACCTGTAGCCGGAGCTTCTACTTGTAGTATTCGCAATACTTGACCGTGTTCCACCAGGCTAAACCACCAAGGCGCAAAATTGTAGTGGAGGAGAAAGTGGATGATGTAGTGAAGTGGATGGCACGCTCATCTCAGTCTCAGCCGGATGATCTGCTGTCATCTGCTGATATAGTATCCATATGTAGCCAGGGGTCAGACTCAGAGCGTTCCTCCTGCTCCACCATTCCTCTCCAGCAAAGCCCATCATTTTCGTACGAAATTTGTACGCTCATGCGTACGTGTTCAAAGAAGTTGCGTACCTTTTAAAACTGAACGTTCGTTATTAGTGCGCAAATGTTCACAAAACGCCACATAATAACGTATGATTTGTACGCAGATTCGTCGAATAGATTAGTAGAATATATGAATCTTATGAAAAGTTAGACGAATGTTTGGCGAATAAAATTTTGAATGATTCGCTCATCTCTAATTACTTTGCTGGGTTTTACTATGTCAGAGGATATATGGACATGGTCCTTTCACCCAATTTAACCATACATTTTTCTGTTGGAGTAACACAAGAAATGTCAACAGAGTCCTAAAAAGCAATGCTTCAAATCGTCTACATTAGAATGTGTTTTTTAAATACTGAATTACAGAATTCTTATTTAATGTTGGAGAAGAGTCAGAACCCTCAAATATTAGCCAGAATGGAGAGCATCCCCATAGAGTACTGTATATATCACCCAATCACATGTGTACAGCATGTGGAAAGCCCACTGATTTTAAGGAGAGCTGTGTAATACTTAATTTCCCCTGTGGAGGCGCTGTTGGGGGAATGAACAGTTGTTGCTATGGTTTTCTCACACATTACAGAGGATTGCTTGGGGTCCCAGATGTGGAGGACTGTGATCTGCTTTTCAGTAATGGACATTAGAGAGCTTCAATATTGAAAACTGTAAATTTAAAAAAAATGAAATATTCTTAATGATTCAGAGTATCCAGAATTTTATCTTGGTCATTCTGCTATGAGCTAGTTGGAATAGATGGACAATAAATAATATGTATGTTCAAGTGCCAAAAGTTGCATATGTTAGTGGGACATGTATCATATGCATAGCAGCCTTGAACAGAATCATGAGAATAAAGCTGTGTTCCTATGCATCTGTAAAAAAGGAGTAAAACAGTGTGTGAAAATGATTGTAAGGATTTGGTTTCCAGATTAAAGCTATCCTGTTAAATACTCGCCTGAGTAAATGCTGCTTTGTTGGTATAGCAGCAGGACACTTTGGAGACTGCTGGGCCCTGGAGGATGCTCATAAGGACTCATCAGACCACTGGATGTAATTTACATCAATAATGTATGTGTAGAAAGAACATATTAATGAGGATTACATTTATGCATACATGGTTATGTGGAATTACCCACTCGTTTGCATACTTTATGCTTTAATGAAAGTAAATGTCTGACCACAGTGTATACTATAAGGAGTATATCTTCTGCATTGTGCAGCAGCTCTATGTACAGTAACTTTTCAGGGTATGCTTCAAAAAAATATAATAACAATTTTTGTATTATTAGAAATGTTTTTTTACACTACCATCCATTCTCCATTTATCATACACACCTACAGTATGCAACGACCAGGTAATATCACTTTAAATAAATGAAGGCTAACTTTGCAGAATCTCTAATGAATGCAATAAAGTGGGAATAGTAGTCTACTATCAACAGCAATCACTATACTGTTGGACTCCAGGTTAAAATAAAAAAATAAATATTTTTTTTAGAAGCGACAACAGAAAGTACAATCACGACAATAGTTGTAAATGCCAACAAAATTATTTTCAGTTGTTTCTGAAATGTAAATGAAGTAAGCAAACAGACAAACTTTGGGTAGTGTGATAGCCTCCCATTTTTTTTATTATATACACATTTTTAAGTTTGACATTTTTGGGTAAAATCATTTTGTTTTCCAGGATATTGTTTGAGTGTTGGCAGCTTCCCTGCACAGTGACATCCATACCAGTGTGGCTGAGTATTGGCAGTTTGCCTGCACAGTGACATCCATACCAGTGTGGCTGAGTATTGGCAGTTTGCCTGCACAGTGACATCCATACCAGTGTGGCTGTGCCGGGTATTGCAGCTCAGTCCATTTAAGTGAAATCCCATTTACTGTAGCTATTTTATCAGTACATTACAAAGGAATGTCTAAAAAATATCAATCTCATCTGAAAATGTGCATGCCCTAAACATACTCCATTCTGTGAATACCATAGCTCATGCATGTGGCAAAATTGCACATCTTCATTTTATTTCAATTCATCTTGATAAAATAAAAATCCATATAGAAATGGTATCAGCAGCCCTATGGAAATTAACCTAAAGTACACATTTCAAATGCTATCTCTGTCCGCCAAGTGCTGGATCGTTTTATTACATTGTCCAAGAGAGTGCTGCAAGTCTGGGCGGGTCCATACACTGGGAAGACACACTTTCCTAAGAAATATGGTAAGCTAGTGTTTGAAGTTTGGTCATAGCTCATGTATACCTTTAAGAATTTTGTATGAAGACTGGTACAAAGTACAGTCATGGCCAAAAGTTTTGAGAATGACACAAATATTATATTTTCACATGATCTGCTGCCCTCTGGTTTGTATGTGTGTTTGTCAGATGTTTTTATCACATACAGAAATATAATTGCAATCATATTATGAGTAACAAAAGCTTATATTGACAGTTAGAATGAGTTAATGCAGCAAGTCAATATTTGCAGTGTTGACCCTTCTTCTTCAGGACCTCTGCAATTCTCCCTGGCATGCTCTCAATCAACTTCTGGACCAAATCCTGACTGATAGCAGTCCATTCTTGCACAATCAATGCTTGCATTTTGTCAGAATTTGTAGGTTTTTGTTTGTCCACCCGTCTCTTGATGATTGACCACAAGTTCTCAATGGGATTAAGGGGGATCTGGGGAGTTTCCAGGCCATGGACCCAAAATCTCTATGTTTTGTTCCCTGAGCCATTTAGTTATCACCTTTGCTTTATGGCAAGGTGCTCCATCATGCTGGAAAAGGCATTGTTGATCGCCAAACTGCTCTTGGACGGTTGGGAGAAGTTGCTCTCGGAGGACATTCTGGTACCATTCTTTATTCATGGCTGTGTTTTTAGGCAAGACTGTGAGAGAGCCGATTCCCTTGGCTGAGAAGCAACCCCACACATGAATGGTTTCAGGATGCTTTACAGTTGGCATGAGACAAGACTGGTGGTAGCGCTCACCTCGTCTTCTCTGAATAAGCTGTTTTCCAGATGTCCCAAACAATCGAAAAGGGGATTCATCAGAGAAAATGACTTTACCCCAGTCCTCAGCAGTCCACTCCCTGTACCTTTTGCAGAATATCAGTCTGTCCCTGATGTTTTTTCTGGAGAGAAGTGGCTTCTTTGCTGCCCTCCTTGAGACCAGGCCTTGCTCCAAGAGTCTCCGCCTCACAGTGCGTGCAGATGCACTCACACCTGCCTGCTGCCATTCCTGAGCAAGCTCTGCACTGCTGTTAGCCCGATCCCGCAGCTGAAACACTTTTAAGAGACGGTCCTGACGCTTGCTGGTCTTTCTTGGGCGCCCTGGAGCCTTTTTTGGCAACAATGGAACCTCTCTCCTTGAAGTTCTTGATGATGCGATAGATTGTTGACTGAGGTGCAATCTTTCTAGCTGCGATACTCTTCCCTGTTAGGCCATTTTTGTGCAGTGCAATGATTACTGCACGTGTTTCTTTAGAGATAACCATGGTTAACAGAAGAGAAACAATGATGCCAAGCACCAGCCTCCTTTTAAAGTGTCCAGTGGTGTCATTCTTACTTAATCATGACAGATTGATCTCCAGCCCTGTCCTCATCAACACCCACACCTGTGTTAATGGAGCAATCACTGAAACGATGTTAGCTGGTCCTTTTAAGGCAGGGCTGCAATGATGTTGAAATGTGTTTTGGGGGATAAAGTTCATTTTCTAGACAAATATTGACTTTGCAAGTAATTGCTGTTAAGCTGATCACTATTTATAACATTATGGAGTATATGCAAATTGCCATTATAAAAACTGAAGCAGTAGACTTTGTAAAAATTAATATTTGTATCATTCTCAAAACTTTTGGCCATGACTGTATATCTGGTCGTAGAGGACTCAAAACAAAGCATTGTGTTGGGATTTACCATTTTTGTTCAGGAAGAAATAGAAACTATGAAATCAGATTATAGCTAAAGGTGAACATTATGGGAGTCATTTATTATCTAGAAATATGCCTATGTTATGTGTATTTCTGGCATAGATTGCGGTGCAAAGGTAGGTCTAAAAAAGTGGGCGTGGCGTGGGTGGGGAAAGGAATGGGCCGTTAGGCCCATCTCCTTCATCGTTTTGTACACCTGTTTTAGGCATAGAAAATGGTCTAAATATAAGACAGCTAAGAAGCTGTCTCACCTTTAGACTGGCGCTGGATGTGCCGACATTATGTAGAGGCCGCTGCCTCTTCAAAACTTCGGCGGTTCAACCACCAGATATAGGGGTTCTTAAGACATTGGTCTTCATAAATGACCCCATATAATTCTAAATACTACCACTAATGTTGAGCGAAGATATGAAAACTTTGATATGGCTGCTTTGTTGAATTTCACAAAGAAATTTGCTTTGTGACTAATTACTTTGTCACAAAGTGCATTTCTTTGTACGTAGTGTGCGCAATGATGGGGAACAGCGATTGTGTCGTCTACCGTTATCGAATCCCTCAGATGCTGCGTTTATCGCTCATTGCGGCATTTGATTTGATTTAAAAAATTACCATTTGCACGCGAAGAGGCCGCCATGGCCATCTTGATTGAAGATCCTGTGCGAAATCTTACGCAGTGCATGATGAACACTTAATATTGGCCGGTGTGGTGACGTCATACATCACCGTGCACAAGATTTTGTGCGGGATCTTCAATCATGATGGTTGCGGCAGCCTCTTCATGCTCAAGTGGATGAGGTGAGTATGTTTTTTTTTTCATGCCATTTCAGGGAAAATTATTTGGTTACCACGAAGCACAAGGAAATTCAGCTTTGCGGAAAATCAAATTTTCCCTAAAATTCGGATCGAAGTCCACTTCGGATACTTCGATGCGCTCAACCCTTATTACCACTGTACCGTGACAAATATCAGTGCTTTATAGAACCTCCATAATACAATTTTAAGGGAGTGAAAGACATAAGGAAATGACTTAGCTGCCTATTAATCTATTACATTGGCTACCATCCATCTACCCATAGTCATATATGTCGCTGTCACTTTGATATTACTAGTAATGTCTTGGCATTAAAGAGCTTGAAAATGGTTGGATGATACAGTCTTAGGTGATTCCAGAATATAATATTTGAGTTTTCAGAGAAGATGGGGCACTTTTGATTTGCGTTCAATTTATTCGGGCAGGAACAAATCTGACAGCAGAAGCAATAGAATCTGAACTGAAATTCATTTCAGGAAATTCTCTCATCTCTACAGGTGATCTCTTATTGATGCAACAAATAAAACCATTGCTTGTCAGCAGCACATCACCCTAGTTATACAGGGAGGTGCATTCAGTAAATAATGAATCTGTATGAGGATGAACGATTGTGGTGACGATCATTCTTTCCCCTTTCATAGAGGATGATGGCTGCAGGTAAATGCAGCTGAAAGACCTGGCAATAATCAGGAATAAATGGTTTATTCCCTATCATTGCCTGTATATTCCAGAAAAAAAACTTATATTGAAGAAGTAGAAATATTAACCAGATATCAATAATAGTACAGTAAAAGTATTTTCTAGCATATATAGAGAAAGTAATTATAAATATTCAAGTATCAGAGCTCAAAACCTTCAGTCTTAAACTGTACAATTTGAAATGTGTGCAACCTTTACACACACATTTTTTCTATACTTCTCAAGATTACAAGATTACAATTTTTTTTTACCAAATTGGTAACAGATACATGGAAGACGGAGAGCTGAGCCTGGCATTTAGCACAGATTATTTTGGGAATTTGTCATGGATACAATTAGAGTCATGGGTGCCTGGACCTTTGTCACCATTTAGCCTCTAATTAGGTTAAACAGAGTCCAGCAGATTCACAAACAAAATCATGTTGCTACAATAACACATGGTTGCTTCTCGTAAGTGCATGATTTGCATATTTTGACTCAGAGTCAATGAGCTGACTAATTCATTGCCCCTGGTTAATGGCTTATTAGTACCTTCTTTTCAAATTTGCATAGAGCCAAGGAACTCCCCTGCTGTTTCTTTGTTTAGTGGACTTTGAGGAGACTTCAGGACCACAAACCTGACCAAAAACGTGATGCATTCTTAGAAGTTTTCTCAATTGCATTTGCATGTAGAATAGCTTTTCACTACTGTACAGTGAAATACACAGTTTCTAATAGGTGACATCTGCACACAGGGAGAGGAATAAAATGTGACAAGCAAATCCCTACACTGCCAAAAAATAATTAGTGATGAGCAAAGCAAAGCAGAATTTGGTTCCAAGTTTAGGAAAACTTTGATTCTAAACAAAACTGAATTTCTTTGTGCTTCATGGTAACGAATCAGTTTTCCTAAAATGGCGGTAGCACGTGTTAGAAAGTGAAACTAAGTGTAGAGGAGATAAACCTGGGAATGCAAAATCACTAGAGATGAGCGAACGTGCTTGTAACGAGCACTGTACCGCTCGGCTCCCCTGCGCTCGCATGGGCACAGGCAGCCGCTTCCGTCCTCCTCAGGAGGACGGAAGCAGCTGCCTGCGCCCATGCGAGTGCAGGGGAGCCAAGGGGTACAGTGCTCATTACGAGCACGTTCACTCATCTCTAAAAATCACCCATAATGCTGTGCAGCCAGCCAATCTGCCGAGCCATCCTATGTGATATCACAGCCCTATAAAACTTTCATCCCACGCGGTCTCCACCATTGTCCTGTGGCTGAGCATAGGGAGAGACACGGCAAGCACGTATGTGCAAGGGAGAGTGTTGCTGAAAATGATTAATAGAAGAATATTAGAGAGAGAGACTGCAGGGAGACTTATTCTGTGTCAGTTTTATTTATTCATTCCTACATTTACTTATTCTTACATCAGCTGTAAACTAAGGCCAGGTCTTAATGATGACCATCCTAATATTTTGCTGGCTTTGCTTCTTCCAAATCGTCCTTCAAAGTCTCCATGTCCTAGAAAAGTCAGCAAGATGCAGAGAGAGGAGGAGTTGGATGTTCCTGATGACATATTCTTATCAATATTGGATGATGTGGGAAAGGGGAAAAAGCAGATGGCAGAAGAAGGGCTCCCCATCTGTAGGGCAGGTGAGCGCTGGGGTTGGAGAAGTGGGTATGCCAGAACTGAATAATATTGAGTGTTACCTTCAATCTGGATGTGTGGTTCTTCAGTGCAACCTGTCCGCAGCACGGCGGCTCCGTATGGCTGTACCCTAAGGCAGAGTGGTCTAATTTATAATATAAAGTTGCCGAATTGGATGTTACTATGTTACTATGTAATTGAATTTTTCAAAACTTAACCTGATCTCTAAATATAATCCTACAGATGATGATGAGCACATATGACATGGTATGTTCACTCAGCAGATTTTTCCATCAGAAAAATCCACTGTGGAATCTGAGGCAGAAATGTGAGTCGAATTTCTGCCATAGGTTGGCAGTCACTTCCATTTTTTATGCTACGTTTAATTCAAATCTACCATGGTGGATGTTTTAATATATGCGAATGAGCCTCTAGGAGCGACTGGGGCATTGTCGTTACTCATAGAGGCTCTGTTCTCTCTGCAACTGCTGCGCCCTCTGTACTTTAATTGACAGGACCAGGTGTGATGATGTTTTCACTGCCTAGCCCTGTCAATTAAAGTGCAGAGGCCGTGGCAGTTGCAGAGACAGCAGAGCCTCTAGGTGTAATGGCAACACCCCCTTTGCTCCAAGAGGCTCATTTGCATATATTAAAACTTCATTTTTCTCAGTAATGTTGGATGCATATGAACCAGGGACCAACACAGATACCTTTATCTGCCAAGTGCACATGTAACAGGTCAGCCAGTTTCATAGGTATAAATCTGCTGAGAGATGCCCTTTAAGACAAAATTACAATATAATTTACCATTTTCTCTGCAGGTAAAATTAGGCACTCCAAATTTCATTATACCTGTGTTTCTCTGTAGCCTAGAGCTCAGCTTTAATCAGTAGACTATGCTCTGTAAGTTCAAAATAGATTAAAAGGACATAGATGAAGGAGCTGTCTCAAGCAGACAGGTTTCTTTTGCTTTCAAATACAGATTGGGCATTGGGGTTTTACTAGTGTCATATACAATTAGTAACCTTTTTGGAATTCCTCAAAGTTCAATAACTTTGAACAAAGGTGAGATTAGACGATGTAAAGCTATAATTTATAGATTTAACTTTTGTTGCCCTGAGTTTGATTATTAAAAAGGCGAGATGCAGAAGTTTAAAATAATACATAACCGCTATCTTCACAGGTTTTATGGAATTAAAAACACTTGCAAAAATACCTAAAGGAAGAAAAACAGTAACCAAATTGGTTCTTGCGGCAAACCATAACATTTACTTTAACTATCAGCATGATACTCTGTTAAAGACAAACTACTATTCTTTTAATAGATCCCAGGCCGTTGGTGCTATATGACAAGCAAGCTGTGACCAGGTCAAGAGCAGGTCAAAAGTAAGCATTCAACTGGTAGCACAATCAGGTTATATTGCTTTACACTGTCAAAATAAGTGAACCAGACTGTTTGTTAATAAAAAGCTACACAAATTACTGTCACACATTTAATGATCATTTCCTAGGTGGTGCATCTCAAACCACACACAGTAAGAAAACGGAATAAACTGTGCAGCGTGTATAGTGATATTCCTAGAGGAATAATGCTCTATGGATGTTTAAAGAGGCTCTGTCAGCATGATCAACCCTATTAAACCAGGAATATTGCCTCTTAGGGCTCATTATGCTGATTTAAACAAAACCTTTATTTTGTCTTTATGCTAAACAGCTGAAGAGATATCGGCATTTTTATTCATATGCTGTAAATTAGCAATTTGAAGCACCAGGGTGCAGGTCTGAATCCTTTGAGCACTGCTTTTAACAACCCTGTGCTCTGCACACTCCCTTCTTGGCTGTGTCCTAGCATGTACATATCATATACACTACCACACTATGTACTATAGCCTTACCATATTGAGATATGCTTAGAAAGCTAATATGCATATTGCAGCTTTATTTGTAGGGACAATATCTGATTATAAAGACACCGGTAATATGTTTTAGCTTTCTGAGCATATTAAAATCAGTGTTCTCTATGTGATAATGTTATTGCCTAGTCATAAGTGGCTGGCCTTGGATGTTGTGATCCTAAGTTCAAGTTCCATAAAAGACTTATGTTATGTTTTGTATTTGGTACTAACTAGGTATATGCTTTAGCTTTTATTATACTAAGTATTCTCCAATCTGTATTTCATACATTGTATGTATATCTGTATATGTACTTTATTACACTAAGGATTGGCTATGTGCTTTACCTTATTCCCTATAGAATAGAATTTTACTAATATACTAATATAGTATATGCACATAATAACACATGTGACTATATACTTCACAATATTATACCGCAGTGGGTGTTGTTATATTGTGTTCTTGTGTCTTTATGTATTTTAGGGATTAAATAAAATGTATATTTTTTATTAATTGATATGGATGTTATGTTCTATTGGTGCTTGTAAGATTTGGGTCATACACACTAGGTCAAGTATTTTCACTGGGTTTTGAAAAGGTGTAGTTATATTTTAGTAATTGTTCACATTCTATACATACAGACCACACAACTATAGATATATAAATGACAAATATACATTTTCTGGGCGCATGTATACATGCAAAGCTCAAAAAAGCACAACAAATACAAAAGGCCTTTATATTTGCAATTGCAATTGCAAATATTGCATTTTAAACCATTGATCATTTTAATCATAAATAGTCAGAAATAGCAGGAAAAATAACATACAAAATTGGGTATAATGACACTACACACAGGAGTGGAGACGCTGCACAGGGGCAAAGAGGACCTATGTTGCAAAATATGATATTAAAGCTGATTCTGACGACAATTGTTGGGAAGGAAGTGTTCACCTCACTAGTGGAGGACACTGCTGCTATTACACGCAGCGATCTCCTCCACAGCATGGGGAGGATGGATTATTATTAGTGATGAGCGAATCGAAGCGGCAATATTCGTGATTCGCACGAATATTGCCCGCTTCGGCTCGGCATCCCGAGGCAGCGCGGACTCGTGATTATTCGTGCGTCACTGCAAGTTTGAAATGCCCGGTTTTTTCAGCCAATCAGCATCAAAGGGAAGCCTGTGGGAATGCCTGCTGTGATGTAACAGCCCCTATACCTCCCTAGCAGTGATTGGCTGGCAGTGACATGTGACCTAAATTTACATAAGGTAGGGACCTGCACAGTGTCGGACTGGCCCACCGGTAGGCCCCAAGCCACCCAGCCACTTAAAAAAAGCATACTTACCTGTCCTGCCGCGCTGCCGCTGTCCTCGGCTCCCACGCTCCACTGTCTTCCCTTCCGGCGCGCACTATGACCTGACCCTGATCTGAGGTCTGATGGGGCACGAGACGCCGACCTGAGGTCTGATGGGGGCACGAGACGCCGACCTGAGGTCTGATGGGGGCACGAGACGCCGACCTGAGGTCTGATGGGGGCACAAGACACCGCCCTGAGGTCTGATGGGGGCACGAGACGCCGATCCCTGTACTGTGACATCACTGTGTTTATTATCCCTGTACGGTGACATCACTGTGTTTATTATCTCTGTACGGTGACATCACTGTGTTTATTATCCCTGTACAGTGACATCACTGTGTTTATTATCTCTGTACTGTGACATCACTGTGTTTATTATCTCTGTACTGTGACATCACAGTGTTTATTATCCCTGTACAGTGACATCACTGTGTTTATTATCCCTGTACAGTGACATCGCTGTGTGTATTATCCCAGTGCAGGAAGAGGTAAGTGGTCTGTGTTTGTGTGTTTGTTTTCTATTTTTCAGGTTCGTGAATGCAGAGGACTACGTCGGGTTAGGTGGACTACGTCGGACCAGCTTTTTTTTTTTTTTTATAAAATGGTCAAACAGGGGTCTGGGGGAGTGTTTATTTCAATAAAATGTTTTATACTTGTGTGTGTGTATTTTTTTTTTTTTACAATACTACAGTTTTAGTAATTATGGCTATCTACAGACGGCCCTGATTACTAATACTGGGCTTAGTGCTTGCCGGTATGGCAAGCCAGCACTAACCCCAACATCTATTACCTCGGCACCCACCGCCACCAGGGGTGCCGGGAAGAGCCGGGTACCCGCAGGACCGGACCTTCTAAATTGAGGATCTATAAGATTTGATGCACACTCTATTATGTGGGGAGTATATACAGGAAATGGTTCCCAAGCCACGTATTGATATATCAAATAAAGTTCCTGAACTCCAAAGTTATTCCACACTTTTATGACAACTACATCCTGGATAGTGGTAAACCAACACATAATATATAGACATATATATTGTTACGAATGTACAAATTGTCATCAATCACATGTATTGTTTACCATGATATTGAGGCCCTATATATAGCAGATAGCCCATATATCCTTCGCACTGGCTAGTACTACCTTGGACGTATCCCTCGATATTGTTACATCCAGGGCTTCATAATATAACCATAATTGTGTAATAATAACCATACATGTACTTTTGATTTTCCCTTGTTAACTGTATCCTGCCCATTGGCAGAATGTGTATATGCCTCTTTATGCCTCTGCTCTCGATATTGCCTATGGTTCGTACCGACGCATGCGCGCTGTGGCCTCTGCTACGGGACACACCAGACTACATCTCTCTTCATAGGTATTCCCGCAAGACTCTTTCGCGCATGCGCACTACATCTCCCATACCTTCTCGGCGCCATCTTTGTTCACCCCGGCCGGACAGCGCATTGATGTCACCTCCGGCACATGTCCGCCCGCACCGGAAGCATTACAGCCAGGTGCATATATACCCCACACACATGGAACGGGGTAGGCGGTATTTCCCTAAGGGCACACGCCCGTCCAATTTTGAACGCCCACGTATGGCCACAGAGCCTGCCAGCGACCGACTTAGGTCACGCTCTACACCTTTGGGACACTCCACCAGCGATATTTACAGGTACTTCTGATATTCTGTTCACACACCTACCTGCCGGACCGCAATTTTCAATCCGTGTCTTCCATCATTAATGAGCCTATATAGATACTTTGTATTTTGTACTATATGTGGGGGCTACAGCTTTGAAACCCAGAACTCTTTGGGTTTATGTGTCCAATTTTTATACTCTGACTCTCTGCTACTCAGCATCTAACCATGGATAACCACAAGTTCATGGATGATTTATACTTTATGTCTTGGTTCCATTTTCACTTTATATACTATGATGTTTGTTTGGTTTAAGAAGCATTAAACCTGCAACTAACAGACCTGGGGTACACTACCATCCCCGTTAGCATATGTATTATATTGTCAAGATATCTATGTTTTGTACTATACCCTTTCTTTAATATATTATGCACGAATGTTCACAGCTCACTGAAGAAGGCTTGCAGCCGAAAACGTTATGAGCTACGCTGTTTATCTTTGATCACCATTAAAAGCCATAATTGGAATAACTTTGGAGTTCAGGAACTTTATTTGATACTTCTAAATTGAGGGTCTGGCTCTGGGGCGGCTGCAGGCTGGTACCATTAGGCTGGGAAGGGCCAATAACTGTGTCCCTTCCCACCATGGTAGTGCCAGGCTGCCGCTGCTGGTTGTATCTGGCTGGTGAAGGAAAAAAGGGGGGGACCCCACGCCATTTTTAAAAAAAATGATTTAATTATTTTTGTAAAAAAATGGCGTGGGGTCCCCCCCTTTTTTCCTTCGCCAGCCAGATACAACCAGCAGCAGCAGCCTGGCACTACCAGGGTGGGAAGGGACATGGTTATTGGCCCTTCCCATCCAAATGGTACCAGCCTGCAGCCGCCCCAGAGCCAGACCCTCAATTTAGAAGGTCCGGTCCTGCGGGTACCCGGCTCTTCCAGGCACCCCTGGTAGAGGTGGGTGCCGAGGTAATAGATGTTGGGGTTAGTGCTGGCCTGCCATACCGGCAAGCACTAAGCCCAGTATTAGTAATCAGGGCCGCCTGTAGATAGCCCTAATTACTAAAACTGTAGTATTGTAAAAAAAAATACACACACACACAAGTATAAAACATTCTATTGAAATAAACACTCCCCCAGACCCCTGTTTGACCATTTTATTAAAAAAAAAAAAAAAAAGGTCCGACGTAGTCCACCGAATCCAACGTAGTCCTCTGCATTCACGACCCCGAAAAATAGAAAACAAACACACAAACACAGACCACTTACCTCTTCCTGCACTGGGATAATACACACAGTGATGTCACTGTACAGGGATAATAAACACAGTGATGTCACTGTACAGGGATAATAAACACTGTGATGTCACAGTACAGAGATAATAAACACAGTGATGTCACAGTACAGAGATAATAAACACAGTGATGTCACTGTACAGGGATAATAAACACAGTGATGTCACTGTACAGGGATAATAAACACTGTGATGTCACAGTACAGAGATAATAAACACAGTGATGTCACAGCACAGAGATAAAAAACACAGTGATGTCACCGTACAGGGATAATAAACACAGTGATGTCACAGTACAGGGATAATAAACACAGTGATGTCACAGTACAGAGATAATAAACACAGTGATGTCACTGTACAGGGATAACAAACACAGCGATGTCACTGTACAGGGATAATAAACACAGCGATGTCACTGTACAGACATAATAAACACAGCGATGTCACTGTACAGGGATAATAAACACAGTGATGTCACCGTACAGGGATAATAAACACAGTGATGTCACAGTACAGAGATAATAAACACAGTGATGTCACCGTACAGGGATAATAAACACAGTGATGTCACAGTACAGAGATAATAAATACAGTGATGTCACAGTACAGAGATAATAAACACAGTGATGTCACCGTACAGGGATAATAAACACAGTGATGTCACAGTACAGGGATAATAAACACAGTGATGTCACAGTACAGGGATAATAAACACAGTGATGTCAAAGTCCAGGGATAATTCACACAGTGATGTCACTGTACATGGATAATAAACCTCAGATCAACACATTGTGCCCCCATCAGACCTCAAATCAGCGTCTTGTTCCCCCATCAGACCTCAGGTCAGTGTCTTGTGCCCCCATCAGACCTCAGATCAGCGTCTTGTGCCCCCATCAGACCTCAGATCAACACAATGTGCCCCCATCAGAGCTCAGGTCAGCGTCTTGTGCCTCCATCAGACCTCAGGTCAGCGTCTTGTGCCCCCATCAGACCTCAGGTCAGCGTCTTGTTCCCCCATCAGACCTCAGGTCAGTGTCTTGTGCCCCCATCAGACCTCAGATCAGCGTCTTGTGCCCCCATCAGACCTCAGATCAACACAATGTGCCCCCATCAGAGCTCAGGTCAGCGTCTTGTGCCTCCATCAGACCTCAGGTCAGCATCTTGTGCCCCCATCAGACCTCAGGTCAGCGTCTTGTGCCCCCATCAGACCTCAGGTCAGCGTCTTGTGCCCCCATCAGACCTCAGATCAACACAATGTGCCCCCATCAGACCTCAGGTCAGCGTCTTGTGCCCCATCAGACCTCAGGTCAGCGTCTTGTGCCCCCATCAGACCTCAGGTCAGTGTCTTGTGCCCCATCAGACCTCAGGTCAGCGTCTTGTGCCCCCATCAGACCTCAGGTCGGCGTCTTGTGCCCCCATCAGACCTCAGATCAACACAATGTGCCCCCATCAGACCTCAGGTCAGCGTCTTGTGGCCCCCCTCAGACCTCAGATCAAAACAATGTGCCCCATGTGCCCCCATCAGACCTCACGTCAGCGTCTTGTGCCCCCCTCAGACCAGCGTCTTGTGGCCCCCCTCAGACCTCAGATCAGCCCACCCAGCCACTTTAAAAAAAGCATAATTACCTGTTCTGGCCGCCGCTGTCCTCAGGCACCCCGCTCCACTGTGTTCCCTGCCGGCGCGCAATATGACCTGACGCTGCGTGAATGAATGGACCGACAATTGCCTGGTGTAACACAGGCTTTAGTCCCTCTTACTGGTTAAAGAATTAAGTTAATTATTTTCTTGACTCAAAATTAATTGTAAATTAAGAACTACTGTACTATTGGAATGATTTGCATTAGTAAAGAGCTGTATGATAATTGTCTTGCTCTTGATAAACCAACTGTTAGCAAGGAGCCCACATGCCGTTCTAACACAGGGACCCTCTCTGGTCTGTGTCTGCCCATACAGTAAAATGTCTTGGAAGAGACCATACAAACTCTGCAATATGTATTGATATATATATATATATATATATATATATATATATATATATATATATATAAAATCAACGTTTATTCATTAGGGTGGGGACAAAATGGGGTCTCTCCCTGCATCTGCTGCATCTCCCAAATAGGAATTAATGGGAGTCCCTGTGCTCAAACCCACACTGATCAGGACCTTATTTAACTGATGTATGGTGTGGTAAAAAAAAAAATAATAAAAGCTTCAAATACTTGGAAATGGACGGTTTGACGGTCATTTATTATGTATGTGAATACTGTTGTGGTGGACAGTTCATGCAGTGCTGGAATGAAATTCTCTGAGCTGTCACATAGTTATTTATATATATATATATATATATATATATATATATATATATATATATTTATTTAAAACTATATATATATATATATATATATATATATATATATATATATACAGACCAAAAGTTTGGACACACCTTCTCATTCAAAGAGTTTTCTGTATTTTCATAACTATGAAAATTGTAGATTCACACTGAAGGCATCAAAACTATGAATTAACACATGTGGAATTATATACTTAACAAAAAAGTGTGAAACAACTGAAAATATGTCTTATATTCTAGGTTCTTCAAAGTAGCCACCTTTTGCTTTGATTACTGCTTTGCACACTCTTGGCATTCTCTTGATGAGCTTCAAGAGGTAGTCACCTGAAATGGTATTCCAACAGTCTTGAAGGAGTTCCCAGAGATGCTTAGCACTTGTTGGCCCTTTTGCATTCACTCGGCGGTCCAGCTCACCCCAAACCAGCTCCATTGGGTTCAGGTCTGGTGACTGTGGAGGCCAGGTCATCTGGCGTAGCACCCCATCACTCTCCTTCTTGGTCAAATAGCCCTTACACAGCCTGGAGGTGTGTTTGGGGTCATTGTCCTGTTGATAAATAAATGATGGTCCAACTAAACGCAAACCAGATGGAATAGCATGCCGCTGCAAGATGCTGTGGTAGCCATGCTGGTTCAGTATGCCTTCAATTTTTAATAAATCCCCAACAGTGTCACCAGCAAAGCACCCCCACACCATCACACCTCCTCCTCCATGCTTCACGGTGGGAACCAGGCATGTAGAGTCCATCAGTTAACCTTTTCTGCGTCGCACAAAGACACGGTGGTTGGAACCAAAGATCTCAAATTTGGACTCATCAGACCAAAGCAAAGATTTCCACTGGTCTAATGTCCATTCCTTGTGTTCTTTAGCCCAAACAAGTCTCTTCTGCTTGATGGCCACCCACTTTTTTCTTGCCATAATACAAATTCTAACAGTCTATTCAGTAGGACTATCAACTGTGTATCCACCTGACTTCTACCTATCACAACTCATGGTCCCAACCACATTTATAAGGCAAGAAATCCCACTTATTAAACCTGACAGGGCACATCTGTGAAGTGAAAACCATTTCAGGTGACTACCTCTTGAAGCTCATCAAGAGAATGCCAAGAGTGTGCAAAGCAGTAATCAAAGCAAAAGGTGGCTACTTTGAAGAACCTAAAATATAAGACATATTTACAGTTGTTTCACACTTTTTTGTTAAGTATATAATTCCACATGTGTTAATTCATAGTTTTGATGCCTTCAATGTGAATCTACAATTTTCATAGTCATGAAAATACAGAAAACTCTTTGAATGAGAAGGTGTGTCCAAACTTTTGGTCTGTACTGTATATATATATATATATATATATATATATATTTTCAATGTTTATTCATTAGGGTGGGGACAAAATGGGGTCTTTCCCTGCATCTGCTGCATCTCCCAAATAGGAATTAATGGGAGTCCCTGTGCTCAAACCCACACTGATCAGGACCTTATTTAACTGATGTATGGTGTGGTAAAACAAAAAAAAAATAAAAGCTTCAAATACTTGGAAATGGACGGTTTGACGGTCATTTATTATGTATGTAAATACTGTTGTGGTGGACAGTTCATGCAGTGCTGGAATGAAATTCTCTGAGCTGTCACATAGTTTTGGATTAAATCCCAGCACCTTGTAGTGATGGAATAGTTTGGAGGGGACACTTTCTCCTCATTACTGATTGACCACTGAATTATAACATTAATCCACTAGAGAATGAACCAGTCAGTACTTTGCAGCATTAAAACTGATTATCACTTCATATTTTTACATCTGTTATGTATCATCTCTTCAAATGTTTATTACAAATGCAACAAATATAGATAGACAGACAGACATAGCTAGATAGATAGAAAGACAGATAACTTTTATTTATATAGCGCCACCATATACCGCAGCACTTTACAATTCAGAGAGTACATGTACAAATCAAAACAGACTACTGGATTGCAAGCTAATATACAATTGAAGCACTCAGAGTGAAGGCCCTGCTCACAAGAGCTTTTATGAAGTTGTCCAGCCATCTTTGTACTAGAGTAGCACAGACAGAGCTGCATGTGCTAGTGCATTGAGTGTGGGGATTACTTTTGGATAATGATGTTCATTTCTAAAGAATGAGGGACAGAATAAATGGGGAAGAGTCAGAGAGAGCAATAAATAAATCAATAAATAAATACAAAAATATAAGATTGATAGATAGAACATAGGTAGATAAATATGGTATAAATAGATAATGAGATAGATAGATAGATAGATAGATAGATAGATAGATAGATAGATAGATAGATAATGAGATAATGAGATAGATAGATACGACAAAAAAGCAGCAGCACAAGTCTTGAATGGAGAAGGTGGTGCAATCCCTCACGGCTAAGGATATTAAGCCGGATGTATAGAACAATGGAGAACGAGGCAGCACTCGGATGTGGTGAAAATAGTGGACCTTTATTCCAGACAATGCGACGTTTCGGCCGACTCAATGTGGCCTTTCTCAAGCATAAAACAACCAGTGTGAACAAACATTTAAATAGGCAAAGTGGGAGGGTTCATTACAACATGTGACCAATTATGCAAATTCAGAATTACATCACTGGGAGGGTTCATTACAACATGTGACCAATTATGCAAATTCATAGTGACATTATATATGCAGTGAATCAAATAGTGATACAATGTTCACACAATCAAATAAACAAAACGTGCATACGTAGGTAAACGTTTATATAAACGTGCATAAAAACATGTGCTATACGTGACTACTGTGCAACACTCGAGTTAAAAGTTAGCAACCACAGTTGCTTTCTACCTAAGTTACAGGATATCATCTGCTGGGGGGCTAATGGCTGCGATCACTATAGAAGCGGCGTCTCGATCTGTACACTATGCGTGCGTTGCGTATGTCATTATCTAACGCAAACACACAACGCATACAAAGTACGCAAAATGCGTATGTAATTTGCGTAAACCCACGATGTGTACACTGTACAGTCAGCAGACACCTAATGAGTTCAAGCAAATGTGTGCACATGTAATTATAAATATGTATGGAGAGTGACTATGGTTAGGGCAGACAACCTAATCAGAGCTATCACTAGCTCCCTATAAGATGTGGTGACGGAAATACACAATACCATTAGTCCTTTTTATTCATATTGTGGCCACAGTACATCAGGTACCACTCTCTAGATATAAGATAAATCTGATAAGAGGCTGTAATGGGTACTGGCTGGGACCACGGCACGCAAATTGCATATATGGCGAGGACCCCGAGACAGACAGGCTACCGGGGCACACTAGACCGCCAAACGACGGACCCGGGTACCACCAGAAGTGTAAGAGACCATCCGCGGCGTGTTACCATCACGGATCACTCCCTACAACATAGCCCGCCCTCCAGTTCCCCCACTAACTGCTAAGTAGGACATGCGAGTGTACCCACTGATAAAATCTAAAGGACTCGATATTGTCATCTCCATATAAGCGTATTCATTATCAGTGCATACATTAGTCTGTCCACTAACCAATGCACCCAGATTGTGTGGTTCATAAAGAAAGCAGTGTAAGATCAGGGCAATGAAATAAACAATACAGAAAAAACAACCAAGACTCTCCCCCTGCTGATGATCTTCCAATAACCGGTCCATTTTGAAAATCTGCAATGAGAAAAATATAATGAGACAAAATGCTATCATAGTAACATAACACTGGTTGTCACTCATATACAACATCAGGGAGTGACAGTACCACAAGGTATATTAAATAAAGATTACTCAAGAAAAATACCCAAATTAAAGTCAGCATTCAGACCCTTGGGTCTGATTGTATCCAATTTATAGATCCATTCCATCCCCCTGCATTTCAATGCCAGTTCCCTGTCACCCCTTTTGTTCAGGGGGGGGAACATGGTCAATAATCATGAACCTGAAATCATTCTCTTTGTGGCCAGCCTCGAAGAAATGTCTGGGAACCGGAAGGTCTCGTCTACTTTTTCTAATGGAGTACCTATGTTGTGTAATGCTGGTCTTGACCTCCAATGTGGTTTCGCCTATGTACCACAATTTGCAGGGGCACAACACAGCATAGATCACAAAGGCGGAATTGCACGTGAGAAAATGTCCGATATTATAAATCCTGCCAGTGGAGGGGCATGTAAATGTGTCAGTCTTAATCAGATAACGATAATTAACGCAGGAGAGGCAGGGAAAGCAACCCCTCCTTCTAGGTCCTATAGATCCCTGAACCAAGGGAGGACCCCCCACCCTTCCTGAGTGCACCAATGTGTCCCTAAGGTTGTGGGGTCTCCTATAGGACATTAGCGGAGGGGATTGAAACTCATGAATATGTCGGAGATTGACAGAAAGAACCGGCCAATGTTTCCTTATGATTTTCGATATTTCCCTACTTTGTTCAGTGTAAGTGGAAATGAAGGGAATACGTGGTGGTTTTTCTACCACCTTTGTGTATGGGGAGGCTATCACAGAACTCGATACACTGTCAAGGTGACGTTTAACTAATTTTCTGGGATAACCCCTCGCATGGAATCTAGTGGCCATCTCTTGCAATCTCTTGTCCCTAAGTGTAGGATTCTGGACAATCCTGTGCACTCGAAGAAACTGGCTGCAGGGGAGTGAGTTGACCATAGATCTGGGATGGAAACTCTCAAATCTCAGCAGACTGTTACAATCCGTCGGTTTGACAAATAAATCAGTGGTCAATCCACACCCCGTGATGTGCACTGATGTATCCAAAAATTGTACACAGTCCCTAGAACTGACCAAAATGAATTTAATGTCAGGATCCACATCATTGAGAAATGCATGGAACTCATCCAAATGTTCAGACGAACCCTTCCAGATCAGGAAAATGTCATCTATGTATCGCCACCATCCCACTACCAGATGGGCCATGTACACATTCGCATACGTTGGGGCCACGTTCGACCCCATCGCGGTCCCGCGCTGTTGTATATAAAAGCGGTTCTTAGAAAGGACCCAGTGTAGCAAAGTCAAAATGAAATCTCTTACTTTACCAGGCACTTTGTCCCTTTCAAGACACCTGGACACCGCCCCTATACCTCTATTGTGATTGATAGAGGTATATAAGCTGGTCACATCAAAGGATGCCAGAATCACATCCATTGGAATCTGTACCTCTGAGATCTTAGATAAAAAATAACCAGTGACCCTGATATAGGATTTCATCCCTGTTGCACACTGGCATATTAGGTGTCCGCTGACTGTACAGTGTACACATCGTGGGTTTACGCAAATTACCTACGCATTTTGAGTACTTTGTATGCGTTGTGTGTTTGCGTTAGATAATGACATACGCAACGCATGCGCAGTGTACAGATCGAGACGCCGCTTCTATAGTGATCGCAGCCATTAGCCCCCCCAGCGGATGATATCCTGTAACTTAGGTAGAAAGCAACTGTGGTTGCTAACTTTTAACTTGAGTGTTGCACAGTAGTCACGTATAGCACATGTTTTCATGCACGTCTATATAAACGTTTACCTATGTATGCACGATTTGTTTATTTGATTTATATTATCAATATGAACATTGTATCACTATTTGATTCACTGCATATATGATGTCACTATGAATTTGCATAATTGGTCACATGTTGTAATGAACCTTCCCAGTGATGTCATTATGAATTTGCATAATTGGTCACATGTTGTAATGAACCCTCCCACTTTGCCTATTTAAATGTTTGTTCACACTGGTTGTTTTATGCTTGAGAAAGGCCACATTGAGTCGGCCGAAACGTCACATTGTCTGGAATAAAGGTCCACTATTTTCACCACATCCGAGTGCTGCCTCGTTCTCCATTGTTCTAGATAGATAGATAGATAGATAATAGATAGATAGACAGATAATCGATATTGTCTGCAACTTGCTGTCACGTGGGATTTGGCTCTGACACTCACAGCCATGTTGCAGGTGAGTCCACACTACAGTGGAACGAGAATAATAATTTCCTTGTCCATTACACTAAGCCTTTCACTTTGGGACGTGTATTAACAACCCACGAGTAGCTGTTTTGCTTTGCTATTTGGAGGTGGATTCTAGTTTGTGCATAATTATGCTCATGTATTGCCGATTGTTCAGTATAATTATACAAATCATTTATTATATTTTTATCACTCTGTGTATGGTTTGCACATAACAGAGCAGTGTGGCCTGGCTCTTGGAGGAAACTCCTATTTGCTTTGTTGGCTTCACATCTTATATTGAGAATTGATTAGCAAACGGCTGGCTGCACAGAGAACCATATATAGTGTGTTTGTGTTGGGTGTTCTAAATAGAAGTGTCTTTATTGCTTTTCTCCTGTCATGATGAATTAGCAGCTATGACTTTCCTTTGTTAGCGTAGGTGAAAATCAAATGAAATCCAGCAGGAGTTCCCAGAGTGGATTGTCTGATAGTGTAAAAATGCTGTGTCGATGACAGATCATACTGTTTTTATTAACAAAAAGAGCAGTGACTTTACTTTGCTTTTTGACCTCAGTGCGTTACTGTCAAGGTGATTTTATTTCTACAAATTCTCCTTCTGCAGGCCTCCTCTATGATCTGCCATAAAACGTAAGACAAATTCTCATCATCTGTATGTGATTATGGCAGGTTCAGTCGCTCCATTTCAGAAGTACTTAAGAGATGTTTCTCTCCTTGGCCTACAAAGAAATAAATGTAGTAGCATTATTTCCTGACAGAAGGTCTATTCCTTGCTCTTACAATAGCCCATAGAAGCAAATTTACAGATGGAATATCCAATGGCTCTTACATACAGGTTTATTATTATCTGATATACTGGTGGCTTTTTCACATTCTGTACATGATATATGCATTACTATACATGCAAGCACATAAATCCATTGGTTCACAAGAGTGCATTCATAAAACAGGGGACTGAAATATATGAAGGACAGCATCATCCATTACTTTGGGCCCCATTTTCATCCATCAGCCTAATCCTACTCTTACTCTTCCCTGGAAGCAAGCAAAGCATTCCTACATTTCTCTGACCTACAGCTGTTGACTGGTTTACAAGCCTCACACTATGATCTCCACTGTAAAAATGAGAGTTTTTGCATGATAAGTCTTTGTTTCCTGATTCTTATATGCATATATTCAGAGATTGCCATCACTCACATCAGTCCCTGTCACCATTGTCAACACTGAGAATCTAACTTCCCTTATCTTGCCTAAGAAGGGTGCTGAATCTCCTTAAAGAGACCAGTCCTGTTTGGAGACTTACTGGAAGTACTCCATGGTATGAAGACTTATTAGCAATGCTCCATGGGAAATGAATATACAAAGAGGTCTCCATACATGACTGGTCGTTTTAAGGCATTCAAGGCATCGCACCCAGCCAACCAGAATACTAAAAGGGTAAACACCTCGAAACAGTCTACAGATGGATATCTGGCTTGGTTATATTCGATTGTCTAATGCCAAGGTTTGTTGGAAAGTTATATGTTGACTCATAGGGAGCCACTTTCAAGAGATGTTACTGGCAAGATGGTTCTCTTCTTTGGGAGATACCTCTTCACAAGTTCCCCTATCAAAGAACTGGACTGAGTTCAGAATAAGTCAATTAACCTACCAAAGGGGAATGAGTCAATAGTCAGCCATTTCATACATGATTTTTAATAGCTAACCATGGTGGCATACAATCCACCAGAATTATTATGATGTAGGGATTGTGCATTTTAGGCAGTTCTGTGCACCCGACAAAGAAATCTAAGCTATCAAGAGAGATGGTATAGAATTCTGGTCTAAAGTTTTCTATGGTCATATCAAAAGTGTCAGGCAGCAGAAGACTTATCCACAGCTCAGTTAGGCTACTTTCACATCTCTTTCAGCCTGCTGGAATTCTCTGGATCTGGCACTATCAGTTGTGGACAGAATGTCCACCAACCCCATTAAGTTTAATGGGGACCGGCGAAGATCTGTATGCATTCTGGCAGACATGCTGAATGCTGTCGTTTGTGTCCAGCCTATCCTCCGCTTGCCTACCGGAATGGCCATGCCGGAGTTTCACACCAGAGTAGTGAAAGTAGCCTTACTCCTGCCCACGTCCTGCCCACTTTTTGTAAAAGTGTTGAAGGAGGTGAAAAAGGGAAAATGATTTAAATTTGTAATGTTAAAGGGCACTTATGTCAGAAATGGGAGGGTGGGAGTAAGCTGCAGTACATGGAGGATACCCAAATAAACACTTCTATAATTCTCATCTAAAAACTACAGAATTTTTATGTTCAGAAATTGACATGCAATACAGATTTTCAAATCGGCAGCTTGCCACTTTTCAATTATGTGGATTTTCCCATACAATTCAATGATGATGAAGAAATCCACAATGAAATACAAGTTTTGAGGATCCACAGCAAAACCCAAAGGTTTGATTGATTGTTCAAAATAAAAAATATAAAACACTTACCTAACAATTTCTTGGTGTTGACATGGAAAATAAAAAATAACCACCAAAAATTCTTTAACCTCTTCAGCCACCATGGCATACATCATGGTGGCTAAAGTAATGTATGGAGCAGGCTGCTGTGGCGAGCCCACTCCATACGCAACAATCATGCCAAACCCCATCATTTAACCCCGTAGATGCCAAAATCAGCAACGATCGTGGTATCTGTGAGGTAAGGCAAAGGGATTCAGTGATTTCACTGTGGGGGCTCCGATTGGTTACCATGGCAGTCTGCATGCTTCTGACGCTTCCCAGGCCTGCCATGATATGCTCCCTGCTAAACTGTGCACAAGGCAAATCTCAGCAGGGAGCATGTCAAAATACCATTTGCCCTAATAGAATCTCTATTAGGGTGAATGGGACAAGTGATCAAAAACTCCTAGATTCTAACCCCTAAGAGGGTTAAAAGGTATTGTTTCTCCCCTTTCCCAATTTTATATATAAAAATATATAAAAATAAACATATCAGGAATTGCCATGTCTGAAAATGTGTCTTAAAAGCTTTCCTGCTCGGTGAACACCGTAATAGAAAAAAATGAAAATCACACGATTTACTGTTTTTCAGTCACTTTTCTGCCCAAAAGAAAATTGAATAACAGTGATCAAAAAGACCTATGTACCACAAAAATGGTACCAATAATAACTACAGTTCATCCCACAAAAAACAAGCCCTCATACAGCTCTGTGGACAGCTATATAAAAAATGGCTTACAGAAAATACCGATGAAAAGAAAGCTTTGATTTTTTCAAGTAGCAAAGCAAAAAGAAATAATACAATTTTGATATCAGCATCAGCATCATTTTTATTGCACAGTGAATGCTGGATGTCAAAAGCCCAAGAACCTTGGCAGAATTGTGTTTTTTTTTTCAATTTAACCCCACAAAAAATGTTTTCCCCCATTTTCCAATAACAGACATGGTAATTCAAATGGTGCTCTTAAAAAATACAAGTTATCCTGGAAAAAATAATCCCTCATATGGCTATATGAACGGGAAATTAAAGACGTTATGGCTATTGGAATGTGGGAGGAAACAATTAAAATGTAAAGCCAAAAATGGGCCTGGTACTTAAGGCGTGAAAAAAAAGGCTTAACCATAAAAGCACTATTTAAACAATAGGTGATATTCTGATCATACATTCACTTTATTAAATTAGATTCCAATCTGATCATTTATTTTGCTTGGGAGCTTTTAGGCTGGGAGGAAAGAGATGGTACAAATTAGTATTAATGGACAGTAAAGTAATTGTAGAGGTGTTGTCTAAGAATTGCCTAAGGTCACAGCTTAATTTAAGCCACCCTCTCTGGCTAAAGGAACAAAACAAAATTCTTTAGGCACTCAAAATAAACAAAAAGACATTTGTGACAGCAGTGATAACATCTTCTTTGCTGATTTTTCCCTCAAGAGTATATTGAAAAGGTTTTATTTGCTATTTGTGTATATTTCAGTGTATTGAAAGTGTCTTAATACTGTAATACAATTGACTTACTAATTACGCCTGGCTTTCTTTTTGGACTGCATTCCCCTTTCTGCCCTGCAAACTGTGTGTTTAAAAAAAAAAAAAGAAATCTAATAGTGCAGTGTATTTTTTAAAGAGGCTGTTTGTTATCACCAGCAGCTATGCATGTCTCTGTCGCTCTGACATTACTAATGATGTTTTTGTGAGCTTGTAAAAAGTTTAGAGCATGGAAAACGTTGCATACAGTCCTAGGAAATCCCATAATATCATCCATATCTTGTCAGGGCAATTGAGGCACTTTCAAATTTTGGTCCAATTTATTCAGATCAGATCAAATCAGCTGAACTAGTCGGCCAAATCGAATCTGAAGCGAATTTCAGGAAATGCACTCTGACCTACTGGTACCTTACAATTTCCAGGAGCTTGTAATACTGCATTGACAATAACATTATTGGAAAAGCTTGGACATTCAATTTTACGTTTCAACCCATTTTAAATATCCTTTGAAGGGCTTCCATAGATTAGAATATAATTAATTAGAGTTTATTTTCCAGTAACATGAGCCACTAAAGAGTGCTGATAGACGATATACAAGTTGGCACTCACTTAAAGGTCTGTTTTCTCCGCCTGATGCAAAGTGAATGGAGGGTGAAGAATTGTTATTATAATTGTTCTTCCGCAATTTTGGGTCAAATTTCTATTCTAGCGAATCTCTAGAATAAAGCTATCATGTCAATTATACTACAAGGTCAATACCATAAAAATAAACCCCAGGAGACAATGAGAAATTGCTATATATTTTTCATGATGTCAACACTGAAAAATTAGAAAACGCATAAAGCTGTCAACAAGGAAAAATTAAAAAAGTTATGGCTTTAAAAGTGCAGAGATGACAAAATCGACAAAAAAATTGCAGTCCTGAAGGATAAAATAGGCTGTGTCATGAAACATATTCTATCTTTTTCAAACCAGCACCTGTATCTCACTACTTTTGTAATTGCAAGTAATTAAACATGTAGTATAGCCAATGAGCTATTCAGTAAAATGCATCTGCATATCCAGAGGAAAAAAAAAGGAGTCTGGTTTGAGAGCTGCACTTATACAGGCAGACCAAAAGCGCGAGTTTCTGAGCGTTCGCGTGTTTGATTTCAGGTGTGTTTGTATTAAGTGTGTGACTTTAGATTACGTGAGGGAGTATCTGTGAGAGCTAAATTATTTGTGTGCATTGCTGAGTGGCTGTGTCTGACTTTATTGTGCTCTATACCAAGTCAGAGCAGTGTAGTCTTTCTTAACCCTTTCACCCCGGAGTTTTTTTCGGTTATGGATTTTCGTTTTGCGCTCCCTGCCTTCAAACAGCCATAACTGTTTTATTTTTCTGTTCACATAGCTGTATGAGGGCTTGTTTTTTGCGGGACAAGTTGTACTTTCCAACGCCACCATTTAATATTGCATATAGTGTAGTAGGAAGCGGGAAAAAAATTCCAAATCGGGTGAAATTGCAAAAAAAACGCTATTCCGCTACAGTTCTACGGGTTTCTTATTTACAGCGTTCGATGTTCATTAAAACTGACCAGTTACTTTCATTCTACTGGTCAGAACGAATCCAGCGATACCTAATAGGTATGGTTTTTCCTGCGTTTTGATAGTGATAAAATAATTATAAAGTTGGCCTTTTTTTTTTTGGTTGTCATATCTTGACCCCTATAACTTTTTGGTATTTATGTGTATGGAGCTGTATCGGGGCTCATTTTTTGCGGGGCGATCTGAAGTTTTTATTTATACCATTCTGGGGTGTGTATGACTTTTTGATCACTTTTTATTTAATTTTTTTAGAAAAAAAAGCGACAAAAAACGGCGAATCGCCATTTGGACGCTTTTTTCCGCCACACAATTCGCCATATTGGAATTTTTTTTTTTATTTTAAAAGTATGGGAGTTTTCGGTCATGGTGATACCCATGATGTCTATATTTATTGTTATTTAGGTATTTATTTTTTAATTATACGGAGAGGGGGGTGATTTGAACTTTTATATATTTTTAATTTTTTATATATTTTTTAACATTTTTTTTAAATTTTGTTGTGATTATTTTAAAGCTCAAATATGAGCTAATATATTGTGTCTTTTTTTCTCTTTATGAGCAATCAGGGATTTACTAGATGGAGTTAAATCCAAAAATTGCTCATTTCTTATCCTGGCCTGCCATCTAGTGGCCAGAATAAGAATTTCAGTTTGAAAACTAATCCTCACCAGTGAGGATTACAGTTTTCATATGGTGTACAGACAACCCGATTGGCCACTCGGGGCGTCTGTACACCACCCGAAAGCATACGCTTCCGGTTTCAGATGCATCCTGATGCCGTGATCACGTGTGATCACGGCATCAGAAGGCCCAAGAAGACGCCGCCGATGGCGGTAAGTAGCGGCAAGTCTCTGCCAGTGAGGGGAATGTCAACTCCAGTAAGCAGGGGACCAGGAAAGCAGGGCAGGCCAGACAGGTGCTCCGCTATTATTAGGGGATCAGATTGGGCGATCTGTCACAAAGACCGGGATTGTCGAATGGTGTTTTGCCTTCCTGGCGCTCGAGTTCAAGACATCGCAGATCAGGTTGACAGATTTCTGGGAGGGGCTGGAGAAGATACAGCAGTCATGGTCCATGTTGGAACCAATGACAAAGTTAGAGGTAGGTGGAGCGTCCTTAAAAATGATTTAGGTAATAAGCTTAGGGCAAGGACCTCAAAGGTAGTGTTTTCCAAAATACTACCTGTACCATGAGCCACACAAGAAAGGCAGCGGGAGATAAGGGAGGTAAACAAGTGGCTCAAGAACTGGTGTAGGGAGGAGGGGTTTGGGTTCCTGGAGAACTGGACCGACTTCGCTGTCGGCTACAGGCTCTATCGTAGGGATGGGCTGCACCTCAATGGGGAAGGGCCAGCTGTTTTGGGGGAAAAGGTTGGAGGAGTGTTTAAACTAGGGACTGGGGCCGGAGGGAAATTACATAAAACGGGAAGATAGTGTAGATAGAGACCTGGGACGAGGTAATGGAACGGGGGAAGGAATGGAAGAAGGGACTAGAACAGTTCAGAAGGAAAGGTGTAGGGTAAAAAATATACATAAACCTCTTAATTGTATGTACACTAATGGCAGAAGCCTGACTAATAAAACTGGTGAACTGGAATTAGTGATGTGTGAGGAAGACTACGACATAGTGGGAATAACTGAGACATGGCTGGATGATAGCTATGAATGGGCAGTTAACACACAGGGTTACAGTCTGTTTAGAAAGGATTGCCAAAACCGGAGAGGGGGAGGGGTCTGCCTTTATGTAAAGTCCTGTCTAAAGCCCACGCTCTGGGAAGATATAAGTGTGGGACATGAACACTTGGAGTCACTGTGGGTAGAAATGCAAGGAGGCAAAAACAATAATAAAATACTAATAGGAGTTTATTATAAACCACCTAATATACCACAGAAAATCTACTTCTAAACGAAATAGATGAGGCGGCAAATCATAATGAGGTCGTTATTATGGGGGACTTCAACTACCCAGATATATACTGAGAAACTGAAACCTGTACATCTCATAAAGGTAACAGGTTCTTGGCAATAACCAAAGACAATTACCTTTCCCAATATGGAGTTATTTGCTTATTTTCATTGAGGTACTCCAAGATAGCATCTCTTAGAAAAATTTACTGGCCTATAGTTTCCGGGCTCTGTTTTTGGACCCTTTTTGAATATCGGTGCCACATTTGCTATGCGCCAATCATGTGGAACACCCTCTGTCAGTATGGAGTCCTAAAATAGAAATAAAGGTCTGGCTATGACATTACTTAATTCTCTTAGGATACGGGGGTGTATGCCATCTGGTCCTACTCATTTGTCTATTTTAATCTTTTTAAGACGCCGCTGTACTGTACCCGACTAGAGGGACGGCCATACTGGACCAATACTGGTTAGTATTAACCAATAGACCTGACAGAACAACAGATGTGCAGGTTGGGGGACATCTGGGAAATAGTGACCATAAAGCAGTAACCTTCCAATTGTCATTTAAAAGAGTGTTTCTTCAGGAGGAACAAAAATACCAAACTTCAAAAAAGCTAAATTTAGCCAACTAAGAGACGCCATAGGCCTAACTAACTGGGACAAAGTCCTCAAAAATAAAAATACAGCCACAAAATGGGAGATTTTTAAAAGCATCCTAATATCTTATTGTGATAGGTACATACCTTATGGGAATAAACGGTTAAGGAACAAGAAAAAAACAATGTGGATAAATAGAACTGTAAAGAAAGCAATAATTGACAAAAAGAAAGCATTTAAATCACTAAAACAGGAGGAGAGCGAGGAAGCATTGAAAAACTATAAGGAAAAAAATTGAATATGTAAAAGTCAAATAAAAGCAGCCAAACTAGAGACCGAGAGATTAATTGCCAAAGAGAGTAAAACTAACCCTAAAATGTTCTTCAATTATATAAATGGTGAAAAGTATAAACCTGAAGGTGTCGGCCCCTTACAGAGTAATAAGGGGGGAGTTGCAGAGAGTGATGAGGAGAAAGCAAAGCTACTAAATATTTTTTCTCCACTGTATTCACTGTGGAAAATAAACTGTCGGATGAAATGCAGAATATAAAAGTAAATTCCCCATTAAAAGAGCCCTGTCTGCACCAGGAAGAAGTACAGCGGCGTCTTAAAAAGATTAAAATAGACAAATGAGCAGGACCGGATGGCATACGCCCCCGTATCCTAAGAGAATTAAGTAATGTCATAGACCCTTATTTCTAATATTTTAGGGCTCCATACTGACAGGGGGTGTTCCACATGATTGGCGCATAGCAAATGTGGCGCCGATATTCAGAAAGGGTCCAAAAACAGAGCCCGGAAACCATAGGCCAGTAAGTTTAACATCTGTCCTGGGTAAACTGTTTGAAGGATTTCTAAGAGATGCTATCTTGGAGTACCTCAATGAAAATAAGCAAATAACTCCATATCAACATGGCTTCATGAGGGATCAGTCATGTCAAACTAATTTAATTAGTTTCTATGACGAGGTAAGTTTTAGACTTGACCGCAGTGAATCAATGGATGTCGTATATCTGGACTTCTCCAAAGCATTTGACACTGTACCACATAAAAGGTTAGTATATAAAATGAGAATGCTTGGACTGGAAGAAAATGTCTGTATGTGGGTAAGTAACTAGCTCAGTGATAGAAAACAGAGGGTGGTTATTAATGGTACACACTCAGATTGGGTCACTGTCACTAGTGGGGTACCACAGGGGTCAGTGTTGGGCCCTATTCTCTTCAATATATTTATTAATGATCTTGTAGAAGGCTTGCACAGTAAAATATCAATTTTTGCAGATGACACCAAACTGTGTAAAGTAATTAAGACAGAAGAGGACAGTATACTGCTACAGATGGATAGATTGGAGGCTTTGGCAGAGAAGTGGCAGATGAGGTTTAACAAATGTAAGGTTATGCACATAGGAAGGAATAATGCAAGGCACCAGTACATACTAAATGGTAAAACACTGGGTAATACTGACATGGAAAAGTGTCAGACAGCTGCTGCCAAGGCCAATATGATAATAGGTTGCATCAAAATAGGCATAGATGCCCGTGATGATAACATAGTTTTGCCACTTTACAAATCACTAGTCAGACCACACATGGAGTACTGTGTACAGTTCTGGGCTCCTGTGAACAAGGCACACATAGCAGAGCTGGAGAGGGTTCAGAGGAGGGCAACTAAAGTAATAACTGGAATGGGTGGACTACAGTACCCAGAAAGATTATCAAAATTAGGGTTATTCACTTTAGAAAAAAGATGACTGAGGGGAGATTTAATAACTATGTATAAATATATCAGGGGTCAGTACAGAGATCTCTCCCATGATCTTTTTATCCCCAGGACTGTGACTGTGATGAGGGGACATCCTCTGCGTCTAGAGGAAAGAAGGTTTGTACACAAACATAGAAGAGGATTCTTTACTGTAAGACCAGTGAGACTATGGATCTCTCTGCCTGAGGAGGTGGTGATGGTAAGTTAAAGGGGTTCTCCAAGTTAAATTTATTGATGACCTATCCGTAGGATAGGTCATCAATATCAGATCGGCGGGGGTCCGACACTGGGCAACCCCAACGATCAGCTGTTTGAAGAGGAGGCGCGCGCCGTACCAGCTCTGCCTCCTCTTCACTGTTTACATGCTAGCCATAACAGGGGTAGTGGTGAGTAGGTGTAATTACACCTAACCGCCCCATTCATTTCAATGGGAAGAATCGCTCCCATGCAAGTCTATGAAGAGGAGGCAGCGCTGGTACGGCGTGCACCTCCGATTCAAACAGCTGCTCGGCAGGGGTGCCGGGTGTGGGACTCCCGCCGATCTGATATTGATGACCTATCCGGAGGATAGGTCATCAATAAATCTAACTTGGAAAACCCCTTTAACTAAAAGAGTTCAAGAGGGGCCTGGATATATTTTTGGCGTGTAATAATATTACAGGTTATAAATATTAGAGAGGGGTCGATCCAGGGAGTTATTCTGACTGCCTGATTGGAGTCGGGAAGGAATTTTTTTCCCCTAAAGTGGGGAAAATTGGCTTCTACCTCACAGGAGTTTTTTGCCTTCCTCTGGATCAACTTGCAGGATAACAACCGAACTGGATGGATTGGACAGATGTCTTTTTTCGGCCTTATAAACTATGTTACTATGTTACTATGTTACTCTGTTACTATTGCTATCTGCTGTTTGTTATCTTTCTTTTTTTTTTCTCCTTCTCACTGAGCTGTTCCAACGTGCTCAGTTAAAATCTTCAACTGCCACCAGCCATATGTTTTGTTAGAAGATGTGTCAGTTAAAGTAGAGAGCTGCAGCAGAAAGGGCACTTTCCCTGAAGATAATCTAGCAGAGCTGTTGGAGTAGAGATGAACAAACCGGTCAAGATTCCATTGGGTCTTGTTCGTCAAATATTTGAAAAAGTTTGGTGTGGTCCCAAATCGATTCGTGCTGAACCGAAATTGCCCCATTTGCACTGAAAGTTGGTATACAACCCCCTGTAGCGTCATAAGACTCATAACTTTTTTAAGGAAAACTTGTTATCTCTTTTCATTTATTTTTTTTTTATTTTTTTTCCCCCCTCCAACATCCCACCTCCCCCAGCTCTGGAACGCAATGCCCTCAATAGTAAATGATGTCTGGGTGACACTGACATACATAGCTAAGGGTAAATGCACATTTGACATCGTTATCATACAGCAGGCAATATACTCAAGTTGCATACACAGTAGTAATGTAATTTGCCATCTTTTTCCATTAGAATAAACATTCCCCCATTTTGCCTTGGTACGAAGGGTCTGAAAGCATCTTTAGATTGCTTGATGTCAACTATACACCTGTCACTGTGTAAGCAAGCGAGCATACAGGTGTCCATTCTGGCCAGTGTGCCCAAGAAGCCACTTCTTCCTGGCTCTGTCCCCACCTAGACAATTGGGTGTGTTGGCCGGTGCCATCCTCATCATCATCCTCTTGTTTCTCCACCTCTGACTCCTCTTCTTGCAGTGGCAGCTCCTCATCCTCATTTTCCTCATCCTCATGTTTGTCATCCTCCTCCCCCATGGTAGATTCCCTTGGTGTGTCCACAGCAGATATAGGGAGCAAGATTCATCAGCTGCTCTTCTTTCGCTGCATGAATGTCAGTGTCTGTTCTAAGATAAATATCAGAAGGATACTGGTTTAATTTAATTAATATATATTCTGGTTTAATTACATCTAGCAATCTCAAAGAAATTTAAATTCCAACTATGTGGAAATTGAAAATATGTAAATGGAGAATTGAGGCGTGATGCTCAATTTTATCTTAACACAAATAGGTAGATTATTTTGCTGCCACACCTAGGGTATTGCTTCAGTAATGACATATATATGCATCTTAATTAAATGAAAACTCTTACCAAAAAATATTTAAATTGCACCCATGTGGAAACTGAAAATACTTAAACGGTCTATTGAGGCTTGATGCTAAATTTCAACTAAAACACACAGGTAGATTGCTGCCACATCGTGGGTATTACTGCAGTAATCATGTATATATATAGTGTTTAATTAAATTGAAATCCCCCCCAAAAGTTTTTAATTGCAATCGTGTGGAAACTGAAAATATGTAAACCAACGACTGAGGCTTGGCACTCAATTTCAACCTAACACACAGGTAGATTGCTGCCACACCATGGATATTGCTGCAGTAATCACATATATATGCTGCCTAAAAAAAATTTAATTGTGACCATGTGGAAACTGAAAATATGTAAACAGACGACTGAGGCTCGATGCTCAATTTCAAATAAACACACACAGGTAGATGCTACACCATGGATATTGCTGCAGTAATCACATGTATATGCTGCTTAATTAAATAGAAAATACATTAATGGACGACTGAGGGTTGACACTTATTGCTTAATTATTGAACCCCAGAAAAAAGTACTTATGGAAAAATGAGGGGAAAAATGAAGCTATTTGCTTGCAAGTAGCTGCTTTTGAGGTGCACCTACACTTCTGCAGTCAGCCACTGGCTTCTAGCTTCTCTTTCGCTGTCTGTCCGCTTCCCTGCTCCCTTCTCACTATTGTACACAACGCATAAAATTGTTCTTTGGAATCCTAGCCTTTCACTTCACACTCCCTGGCAAAAAGCTTGATTGATTTCTTACTTCCCCTGATTGATTTTTACTGTCCCTGACTCCCTAAGATGATTTCCTGGCAGACACTGTCACAAACACTGCTCATTCTGCTAGGGCACCTCCCTGCCTTGTGCAGCATTGGCTGGCTTGTCCAGGCTGTTTGTCAGCCTGGGAGCCAATCAGGGCAAGCTGCCCCCCCCCCACACTTCCTCTCAGAGTCATGTGAGAACTCTTCTTCTTTCCTGCCATGTGCACTAAAACGCTGCTACATGCTGCTTAGTGGATTGGTCCAAAACTAACCTGGAAAGATTGAGTTCGTCTACCATTAGAAAAATAGCAAAGTTCGGACTGAGCTAGGTTTGGTGTGAACTGGTTCGCTCATCCTTAAATTGGAGCAGTGAATGTGGAGATCTTTGGATTCATGTGAGGTACAGGGCGCCAGGGCAATCCCAAGATACATAACTTTTATATTTTTTGCTCTATAGTGCTGTGTGAGGAATTGATTTTTGCTGGACAACTTGCACTTTTCAATGGTGCCATTTCCTGGTTCTGATCACTTTTAAATGTTTTAGGTAGTAAGAGTAAGCAAAAAACAACAATTCGGCTATTTTAATGGTGTTCACTATGTGTGAAAAATTATGTTATATTTGTATAGTGCAGGTCGTTTTGGAGGCAGCGATACCAAATAAAAGGAGGTAATTTTATTTTTATATTTTTTTCTATTGAAAATAATTTTTACAATGGAAAGTGTGCATTTTTTGTCTTAGAGATTTTTTTACATAAAACTTTTTTTTTACCACTTGTTAGTCCCACAAGGAGACTTTGAAAGGTGATCTTCTGATTTTTTCTATAATACACTGTACTACTTATGCAGTACAATGTATTATACTCTCATCATTACTAAATTGACAGCCACTATCAGGCTGTGGCTGATCAGGAGCCCAACTGTCATATGAGAGCTACACTCCAGCTCTCTTCTACATGGAAGACCTGTGCAGTGCTTATTCTAGGCTGTCATAAAAAAGACGTAACCAAGAATGAAGCCCATTAGAAATACTCATCAGAGGTCATTACGGGGTTACTTATGGAATTAATTGAAAATTGAACATATATGATATTTTTTATTTTGAATCACACAATAGTATTAAAGAATTCCATTGCCAATTGTTATGAATAGGGGCACAAACTTTATCTGTGGAACAGCAGCATAGAAGCTTCTATCCACCCATTATCAATTTAGAACCTGTACATGTCGGAAAAATGAGAACATTAAAGTAACCCTCTGGCTGTAAATCAGCATCTCTGCAATGCCACCAAGTACTATGTATGAAGTAGCTCAGTCAGAGTGTGATCTACAGGTCCTGTGCAAAGTGTTAGAACAAGGGCTTCTCACTTCATACATTCCAGATGGCATCAAGGCAGAGATAAAGCATTCCCACAAGGCACAGCTAGCTCTCTGTGTTTCATAAGAACTGTATTTGAACTCGCTACTAAATACCCGTGTCATGTATGATGGGTGTGTGACCTTTCAGAGTTTTCGGGAACCGTAGAGGTGATGTGTTGTTTGTTTAGGAAAATTTTGAGGGCTTCTGATTCAGTATCCATGCTCATGTTTTGGGTATCATGATATGTTTTAACTTTAAATCATGACAAACTAAAATAATATCCATTTTTTCAGGTTTTCTTATCTATGTTTTGCTTCAAATATTTCCTTCATTATATTTGGAGAAATATGCAAAATGTAATATTTTACATACTATTGCAAACATTACATCGTCAAGTAGAATTCACAAGCAGAATACTTTATCCAACATCATAGTCTCACATTACTTCAAAATGATAATAATAATTATAATAAAAAGTTTGGACCAACGATATATATATATATATATTTTTTCATAAGTGCATATCCATAAAGCAGAACTATGGGTATATAAAAATATACCCATAGTTCTGCTTTATGGATATGCACTTATGAAAAAATATATATATATATATATCGTTGGTCCAAACTTTTTATTATAATTTTTATTGTTATATACTGAGCCTCGCATGCTCTTTTTGGACCTGACGACGCCCATTCACCTAGGACTTCCTGATAGGATACCTATTTAGCTGGTTTCACACGCCCTGAACCATGGAGACTTGGATGTAGTCTGAACAGAGGCATAGACGAGTGTAGGGACCCACTCCACAGGAAGTTACCGTGACGTATGGTGAGTGGGCATGATCACGCATTTGCAAATCTGTGTAACTAAGGACTTCCTTTTTTATCTTTAGTCGGCATAGCGCCACATATATTTAAATTTATTTCTACTCTTATTGTTTATTATATGTTGTGCAACCATACCTTTATATATTACTTCAAAATGCACCTTTTTATGTTTGTGTACAAATGCTGTAAGAGTAATACAATCATTTTTTGTACTAAGGTTATTGCCTTCATATATCACCTGAATTTCCTCAGTGTACAGTGGCATACGTAGAGAAGTAGGGCCCCATAGCAAGGATAAAACCAGCCAAACCCCCTCCCCCCACAAACACACACAGGACAGAAGGGTTTCTGTCTAAACCCTTTTCAATGACCCTTGGGCCATTTTTCCACTGCTTCATTTGCTAAAAGTTGTTCTGACCAAGTTTTCACCTCCAGTAGAAGAGGAGATAATCCCAACTGGGGCCCCCTCTTGCCCTGGGCCCCATAGCAGTCGCCTGGTCTGCCACTGAGTGTACTATAATAAAAATGGCTGCTCATGAATGGTAAGTACCGATGAAGTGATGTTTTATTCACATATTCACAGCTGAGAGGACTCCGGGGTTTTCCTTGAACTTTTGCGTACACTCATCCAGTGGTGGAAAAGCAAAATGTGCACCTGGCCAAGTTGCTGGTAGTTGACTCTGCACCTTTCAGAGAACTGATAGCTTGTGCCCACTCAAAGTGGAGAGTCCCAAGCAAACATTACTTTTCCAAAAAAGCTGTACCAACCTTGCACACATACACTGAGCAGAAGGGGGGGTTAGTCCTTGAGCCTCACTGTGTCTGGTAGAGTTCATGCCAGTTCTGACGAATGGAGTTGTAACTTTGGTCAAGGACAATATATGTCATTCACAGCCGCTGGGTAAATGTTGCTCTGTCCCAGACACACCAGCAACTTGATTAGGTGATAGTAATGCCGCCTCCGCTTTGTAATTGTGGGATTTCTGCGCCAATGTCCTACTGTGCCTCCTCATGCTTCCCCTTGTCCTCACCCTCCCCTCTAGGCACAGTTCTTCTTATGGCTTGCTTTAAAAAATTGCATTTACTTGCCACTTCCATAAAGGCTAGATTTGTAGAGTACGCAACTAATAGTTGTCCTGTGGACAGATTCTCACACCTGAGCTGTGGATCTCTGCAGCTTTGCAAGAGTGACCATGGACCTCTTGGCTGCTTCTGTAACTCGTGCTCTCCTTGTCTGGGCTGCCAGTTTAGGTGGATGGCCATGTCTTTGTAGTTTAGCATTAGCCATATTCCTTCCATTTTCGGATGATGGATTGAACAGTGCTCCGTGAGATGTTCAGAGTTTGGGATATTTTTATATACCCTAATCCTGCTTTATACTTCTCCACAACTTTATCCCTGGCCTGTCTGGTGTGTTCCTTTGATTTCATGATGCTTTTTGATCACTAATGGTCTCTTACAAACTTCTGAGGCTTTCACAGAACAGCTGTAGTTATATTGAGAATAAATTATATGGGTGGACTATATTTACTAATTTTTGAAGGCATTTTGTCACATTGGATTCTATTTAGTGGTATTAGAGTACAGGGGAGCTGAATGCAAATGCATGCTAAATTTCTCTTTTCACATTATACATACTTGTTACTTTGTATTGATCTATCACATAGAATCTCAATAAAATACATTTAAGTTTGTAGGATTCAAAAGAAAGAATATAAAAAAGTTCAATGAATACCTTTTCAAGGCTACCTTGGGCGTTTATGAGCTTTAGAATTGTCTATATTTCTGCATGAAATCAATTAATGGGGCTATAGGTGGGTGACCAGTTTTATTTAAAGAACAGGGATCTATCAAAGTCTCATCTTCACAATACATGGTTGTAGAAGTGTTATCATCGCATGAACAAAGGAGCTTTCTAAGAACCTCAGAAGTAAAGTTTCAGATACTCATCAGGCTGGAAAAGCTTAAAAAAAAAGCTTAAAAAAAATCTCTAAAGAGTTTGGACCAATGCACGGTCAGACAGATTGTGTACAAATGGAGCAAGACCAGTATTACCCTCCCCAATAGTGGTCAGCCAACAAAGAGCAAGGAGTATAATAGTCGTATAATAGTCCATGAGGACCCCAAGGTAACCTCGAAGCAACTAAAGACCCCAGATCAGCCCATAAACTCATACAGAACCCAGTTAGACCAAAATCATCCCAAACATTAATTCGAACTGCAAATTTGTACAGATTCATAAGACCCTAGATCAGACCTCAAATTCGTGCAGAACCCAGATCAGCTCCCAAACTCACACAGACCCTAGATATGCTTTTAAAGCAACCCACAAATTCATACAGGCCCCAGATCAGCCCCCAACTTTATACAGGCTTCAGATCTGGCCCCCTAATTCATACAGACCCATATCAGCCCCCCAAATTCATACATAGATCAGCTCTCTTAAATTTACAAAATGCAAATCAGCTCCCAGATCCGAGTGATTAATACCTGTGCAGAGCTAGCGATGATATACTCTTCCCTCCCTGGGTGTCCTGTACTAATGAGAGCTTTCACAATGGAAGTGTGCCTTGTCATCCTGGCCCTGGTCAGGGACTCCTTTAGGGTTGGGGGCCCTGGAAAATTGCCCAGTTTGCTTATAGTTCTACAAGCTGAGAACCGATTCTCCTTCCATGTGACCTTCTATTTACTTCTGCACAACAGCAAATGTGATTGGTTAAAGTCATCATTTATACAATAGCATTTAGACTCATTCAAAGCTAGTCACATATCTTTGAATCCAGAGGAAAAAATCAGCAGATGTTTTGCAGCTGACTGGAGAAAAAAGCAGCAACTGAAAAAGTGAGTGTGGGAGCAGGTGAGTGTGTTTTGTACTAAAGTGTGTTTTGTCTAAAGTGTGTGACTTGAGATTATTAACAATAATAATAATTATTATAATAATAATAAGTGACTTTCAATTCAGGGACCTACAGTAAGAAGGAACTGCATTTATTTACTTGTTTATCTTTTTTATTGCATTGTATGATTTACCTTGTTTTTTGTTTCTTGTGTGGTCCCCATTAGCAAATATGTGCTTCATGATTGATAATGCAGTCCACTGCACCTTTTGTGCAATGTATGCAGTCCTTGAACAGTCATTTGGGGGTGCATATTTCTGTGGGTTAAATGTGAGCAAATTGCACATTTTGGAAACGTATATCCTGGATCCAAATAAGTGAATTGCAACTCTGAGATAACTTGACAATATGCAAATTAATTTGATGCTCAATGAGCAGGCATTCACTGGGGTAGATGTAGGAGAGGATGGTAGTATGGAGATGCAGGTAAGTGAGGTAGCTAGTGGGTAACAGTTAAAAGGCGGGATACAGGAAAGAGTGTCATGTATACTAGACACACAGCAGACAAACTCCAACAGATTTGCCAAGTTGAGATGTTAGTTTAGGGGTAGCACTGCTACCCCTCTGCCTGACAGTAGAATTTCAGCTCCTGCAAGTAGGGACTAGGAGTGAAAGGCAGCCCAGACAGATGCTGCTGGTAGTGGGAGATTCAATCTTTAGGGGTACAGATATGGCAATCTGTCACAAAGACCCTGATGAGTTGCCTTAATTGTGTTCATGTTTAACATATTGTGGATTTGATTGATAGATTACTGAAGTGTAGGGTAAACCGTACCTAAAAGCCTTTTAGTTGTATGTATTTTAATGCCAAAAGCCTGACAAATAATATTGCTGGTCAATGGTCATGGTGTGCATTGGTACCATTGACAAAGTTAGCAGTAGGTGAAAGGACCTTAAAAATGATTTCAGAGGTTGCAAGCTCAGGGCAAGGACATCGAATGTACTTTCAGAAATACTACCTATACCACACCAGGAGGGCTGAGAGGTAAAAAATGACTCAAAAACTGGTGTTGGAAAAAGATTTTTGAGTTCCTGGAGAACTGAGCTGACTTCTCTGTGAGCTACAGGTTCTGTGGCTGGGATGGACTGCACCTCAATGGGGAAGGTGCAGTTGTTTTGGGACTGGAGATGGCTTGAAAGTTGGAGGAGCATTTAAACTAGGGAATGGGAGGAGGGTAATTCCATTATAGGAGGGAAAGTGCAGAAATTAACCTGGCACTAAAGGCCCCTTTACACTGCCTGAACATTGTAGGAATGTTCATTAGTGATAATCTGCTAGTGTAAAGGTAGTGCTTATTAACCAATGAATGAGTGAAGCGCTTGTTCCTTGGGTATTTGGATCTTTCAGGTGGTCACTTACAGTACATGATCTTTGCCACCAGCAGATCATGCTGTCTATTCAGCAGTCTGCTGCTGGCAAATAATGATGGCAATAGCAATCACTCGTCCACATACTGTACATACATGCAGCAATCTCCTTCACTGATGCTTCCTTCTTGATAATCACGTGCTCGGTTGAGCAGTGTAAAGGGGGTATTTAGTAATAAAACTGGGGTGGAATAGAAGGTGTGATTAGAACAGTTCATTATAAAAAGTGTAAGGTAAGAAATACCCCCAAACCACTTAGTTGTATGTATTATAATGCCAAAAGCCTGACAAATAAAAGACTTAGGAGAACTATGATATAGTGGGAACAACTGAAACATTGCTGGATGATAGCAATGCCTGAGCAGTTAACTTACCATATTTTTCAGACTATAAGATACACTTTTTCTGCCCAAAAGTGAGGGGAAAATGGCAGAGCATCTTATAGTCCAAATGCTAACAAAGCAGTCAACAAATCATTATGGAAGCAGTCATCAGCATGCAGGAAGCACAGGGAGAGGCGAGGGAAGTGCTGCACTGGCTCTACCCACCTTCCCTGGTGTTCTTCCAGGTGCCACCCTGAACTATGTTCTGACTGCTTACGAAGTCAGGACGTAGTGCACATAGACGAGCACTATGACCTGACGCTGTATGATGTCAGGTCACAGTGCAGCATGGGCTGAAAGAAGAGCAGAGAGCGCTGAGTCCTGGATCTGGAGACTGGCAGCGCCATGCGAAGTAAGTGAGGTAAGTTTATAAATTATTTTTAATGTCTGATCTGAGGTCTTATGGTGGTCTGATCTGAGGCTGATGGGGTCTGATGGAAGCTTGGGGGGTCTGATAGGGGTCTGATCTGAGGTCTGATGGGGGCCTAATCTAAAGCTGATGAGGGTCTGATCTGAGGCTTATGGGATTCTGATCTGAGACTGATGGGGATCTGAACTGAGGCTGATAGAGGCTGGGGGGTCTAATGGGGGTCTGATCTGAGGCTGATGGTTGAGGTTTTTGATCTGAGGCTGATGTAGGCTGTGAGGCTTGGTCTGAAGCTGATGAGCTTGGGGGTCTGATGAGGGTCTGATTTGAGGTCTGATGGAGTTTGAGGGTCTACTTTTTGGGATCTGATATGAGGTCTGATGAAGAATAGGGGGTCTGATGAGCATTGGGGATCTGATCTGAGGTGTGATGAAAACATTTTTTTCTTATTTTCCTCTTCTAAATTCTAGGTGCATCTTACAGTCAGTTGTGTCTTATAGCCCGAAAAATGTGGTACTTAATTTACAATAATGTGCAATCCTTAAAGGGGTATTCCCATCTCACAAATGTAGTTTGTATAGTTAGATATAGCCATACCAATATTATTACTAATAGAATGTATTTATATAAAATGTACCGTTTAGAAGATTTGCCTATTTGTATAGGCATTGTCCCACACACATCAGTCAGGCTGTTGCCCCTAGTTATGGCCACCATGGCCATGTAGTAGTGGTGGACGGCTTGCTCCTTTTCAAATCCGCTCTGAGGTAACTGCTGTATTGTGAACGCGCATTGCATGAGCATGCGCAGATACATCTTAGGGTACTTCCACATCTGTGTTTTGGACGCTACCCATCCAAAACGCAATGGTCAAGATCCGTCCAAAAGGCATACTTTATGAATGGATCCTGCTCCAGAGAGATGAACTGATCTTGGAACAGGATCTGTTTCGCTAAGTTTTGGAAGAGCAGACAAAAATACTACAAGCTGCGTTCTGCGCTTCCAAAACGCAGAGAAAGGATCCTGTTCCAAGATCAATTCATCTCTATGGAGCAGGATCCGTTTATAAAGTCTGTGTTTTGGATGGATCCTGACCATTGCGTTTTGGACGTAAGGGTCCAAAATGCAGATGTGAAAGTACCCTTGTCCGGCCACAGTAAATCTTTACTTGTCCAGCCGTGAATGCAGAGTTTAGAGGAGTAAGGGACAGGAAGAGACAGGTTTATCCCCTCATCAAAATTATAGTAAAAAATGACTGGAATATGAGTATCATGGTGACACCTCTATACAAGTAAATGGAGCGGCACACTCCATTCTTTTCTATGCACTGGCAGTTTTCTATGAAGTCCTCACATAATGCCAAAAGTTCAGCCAGGATCATACAGTATTATTGACTGCATGCCTGAAGATAGCCCAGTGCTCTGCTCAGGTCCAAAATATAGAATCAGCACTATCCCTGGTGGAACCCTGGTGACATCACCAGCAGTAGTCCTGTACTGGGAAGGACCCAAGGATGCTGAGGAGCGAGATTTGTAAGATGAAACCCCAGGTCACTTTGGGGGCCTCTCTAGAGGTGGAGTGTGACCTGAAAAAGAAAGGGAGCACTTAAAATACATAGCAACGTGACGTAAGTAATTAAGTAAAGATTTACTTTGGTTGGCTGGACAAGATGTGTCTGCGCATGTTCATGCAATGTGCGTTCATGTGACAGCAGTTACCTCAGAGTGGGTTTGAACAGGAACAACCCGGCCACCACTACTACATGGCCACCGCAGCCATGTAACAAGGGGCAACAGCCTGACTGATGTGTGTGGGACAATGCCAATACAAATAGGCAAGTCTTCTAAACTGTACATTTTATATAAATACATTGTATTAGTAAAAATATTACATAAAATAGATACCCCTTTAACAATGCAGACTGGCTACAAATTGCAGTCTTCATTACTTAAAGGGAACCTGTCAGCTTCGAAACACCCCCTGAACTAGAGTAAGAGATGTATAGTGGTGCTGAATCAGATTATGCAGGTTTTATCTTCATACTCACTTCCATTCTGATGCTGTACTCCCACAAAACGGCAGTAAAATACATTGAGAGGACTCTTCTTTGAGTCCTCTCCATTATATGAGTGAGCACCGGAGTCCACTGAGTGCATTTTACTCTGGTTTGTCAAAGCACAGAGTCAGAATGCAAGTGGCTGCACACTGTGCACAACGACTGGTGGCAGAAAGGGGACAGCACGTGGTCCACACAGACCCCAAAGAAATTGCCCAAAGTCCTCTCAGTACTCATTTTTGCTACTGATCTAACTTGGCTTGCGGGGATCTGTAGTGCAGTCTAAGAAATATGTTTTTTTCTCTCAGTTATATATACTACAGTGCAGTGAACAATTCTATAGTGTGCTGTACAGTAGCCACAGTCTAAAGAGTATGTTTTTTCTCTCGGTTATATATATACAGTGCAGTGAACAATTCTGTTGTGTGTGGTACAGTAGCCACAGTCTAAAGACTATTTTTTTCTCTCAGTTATATATACTACAGTACAGTGAAAAATTCTGTCATGTGCGGTACAGTAGCCGCAGTCTAAAGACTACGTTTTTTCTCTCAGTTATATATACTACAGTGCAGTGAAAAATTCTGTCGTGTGCGGTATAGTAGCCGCAGTCTAGAAAATACGTTTTTTCTCTCAGTTATATATACTACAGTCCAGTGAAAAATTGAGTGGTGTGTGGTACAATAGCCACAGTCTAAAGACTATGTTTTTTCTCTCAGTTATATATACTACAGTGCAGTGAACAATTCTTTCGTGTGTGGTACAGTAGCCGGAGTCTAAAGACTACATTCTTTCTCTCAGTTATATATACTACAGTGCAGTGAACAATTCTGTCGTGTGCGGTACAGTAGCTGCATTCTAAAGACTACATTCTTTCTCTCAGTTATATATACTACAGTGCAGTGAGACAGAATGCAAGTGAGTATGAAGATAAAAATTACATAACCTGACTTGATGTCACTTACACTAAACACCGCTTACTCTAGTTTGGAGGGTGTTTCAGAGCCGACAGATTCCCTTTAAATAAGAGGCAGCTGCAGCCTAATTGGCCTAGCCATGTTGTCGTATCCTAATACGTACATTTTCTTTTTTCTAATATATATATAAATATATATATATATATATATATATATATATATATATAATAGAGATGAGCGAGTAGTGAAATATTCGAAAGTTCGAAATTCGATTCGAATAGACCGCGAAATTCGACTATTCGACCGATTATCGAATCCCATTAAAGTCTATGGGAAAAAAATGCTCGCCACTTGGAAATCTCAATTCGACCACTTGGAGGTCACCAAGTCCACCCTGAAACCTCAGAAAAGGATGCCAACACTGCTGGAATGCAACTGGGACAGCAGGGGAAGCATGTCTGGGTGCATATAACGCGCCCAAGTCGCACTATTACGCCACTATCACAGCCTCTCAACAATACAATCCAAAGACAATATAACCTCTCTGTAAAGTGAGACCATACAAGGAAACCTTCTTTCCTCTACATTGCCATGGACCCCAAGCCAAACTAGACAAAAAAGAAGATGAAATTCTGCATCCCTTAAAATCACGTTGCCTATGACAACCACAGATGGCATAGGCAAGGGGGAAAGCAAATAGACCCCACCCCTAATTGTCATTGTGTGTGTGTGTGAGATGTGGTCAGACATGTCTTCTTTAAATGTAAAAACAACTCAAACACATGCAGAAGCCTTAAAATGCCCAAATTGTTGGCGCTTGAGATGTCAGTGACCCGACCTGGCCCAGTGTCATGTCTAGCAGGTAAAGCAGTGGGGATGTTGAGGGATGCGTAGGACCGCAAAAGGCAGGAAGAGGCCGTGGGCTGGCCAGAGGCTCATGGAAAATTTTGTGGAGGCCCAAGAGGTGAGACGTCTTAAAAATTGTGTGGAGGCTAAAGAGGTGAGACCTCTTAAAAATTATGTGGAGGCCGAAGAGCTGAGACCTCTTAAAAATTATGTGGAGGCCCAAGAGGTGAGACCTCTTAAAAATTATGTGGAGGCCCAAGAGGTGAGACGTCTTAAAAATTGTGTGGAGGCTAAAGAGGTGAGACCTCTTAAAAATTATGTGGAGGCCCAAGAGGTGAGACCTCTTAAAAATTATGTGGAGGCCCAAGAGGTGAGACCTCTTAAACATTTTGTGGAGGCCCAAGAGGTGAGACCTCTTAAAATTATGTGGAGGCCCAAGAGGTGAGACCTGTTAAAAATTGTGTGGAGGCTAAAGAGGTGAGACCTCTTAAAAATTGTTTGTAGGCCCAAGAGGTGAGACCTCTTAAAAATTATGTGGAGGCCCAAGAGGCGAGACCTCTTAAAAATTATGTGGAAGCCAAAGAGGTGAGACCTCTTAAAAATTGTGTGGAGGCTAAAGAGGTGAGACCTGTTAAAAATTTTGTGGAGGCCCAAGAGGTGAGACCTTGATAAAATTTTGTGGAGGCCCAAGAGGTGAGACCTGTTAAAAATTTTGTGGAGGCCCAAGAGGTGAGACCTTGATAAAATTATGTGGAGGCCCAAGAGGTGAGACCTGTTAAAAAATTTGTGGAGGCCCAAGAGGTGAGACCTGTTAAAAAATTTTGTGGAGGCCCAAGAGGTGAGACCTTGATAAAATTTTGTGGAGGCCCAAGAGGTGAGACCTGTTAAAAATTTTGTGGAGGCCCAAGAGGTGAGACCTTGATAAAATTTTGTGGAGGCCCAAGAGGTGAGACCTCTTAAACATTTTGTGGAGGCCCAAGAGGTGAGACCTTGATAAAATTTTGTGGAGGCCCAAGAGGTGAGACCTCTTAAACATTTTGTGGAGGCCCAAGAGGTGAGACCTGTTAAAAATTTTGTGGAGGCCCAAGAGGTGAGACCTTGATAAAATTTTGTGGAGGCCCAAGAGGTGAGACCTGTTAAAATTTTGTGGAGGCCCAAGAGGTGAGACCTTGATAAAATTTTGTGGAGGCCCAAGAGGTGAGACCTCTTAAACATTTTGTGGAGGCCCAAGAGGTGAGACCTTGATAAAATTTTGTGGAGGCCCAAGAGGTGAGACCTGTTAAAAATTTTGTGGAGGCCCAAGAAGTGAGACCTTGATAAAATTTTGTGAAGGCCCAAGAGGTGAGACCTCTTAAACATTTTGTGGAGGCCCAAGAGGTGAGACCTGTTAAAAATTTTGTGGAGGCCCAAGAGGTGAGACCTTGATAAAATTTTGTGGAGGCCCAAGAGGTGAGACCTCTTAAAAATTATGTGGAGGCCCAAGAGGTGAGACCTCTTAAAAATTATGTGGAGGCCCAAGAGGTGAGACCTCTTAAACATTTTGTGGAGGCCCAAGAGGTGAGACCTCTTAAACATTTTGTGGAGGCCCAAGAGGTGAGACCTCTTAAACATTTTGTGGAGGCCCAAGAGGTGAGACCTCTTAACATTTGTGGAGGCCCAAGAGGTGAGACCTCTTAAAAATTATGTGGAGGCCCAAGAGGTGAGACCTCTTACAAATTATGTGGAGGCCCAAGAGGTGAGACGTCTTAAAAATTGTGTGGAGGCTAAAGAGGTGAGACCTCTTAAAAATTATGTGGAGGCCCAAGAGGTGAGACCTCTTAAACATTTTGTGGAGGCCCAAGAGGTGAGACCTATTAAAAATTTTGTGGAGGCCCAAGAGGTGAGACCTCTTAAACATTTTGTGGAGGCCCAAGAGGTGAGACCTCTTAAACATTTTGTGGAGGCCCAAGAGGTGAGACCTGTTAAAAATTTTGTGGAGGCCCAAGAGGTGAGACCTTGATAAAATTTTGTGGAGGCCCAAGAGGTGAGACCTCTTAAAAATTTTGTGGAGGCCCAAGAGTGAGACCTATTAAAAACTTTGTGGAGGCCCAAGAGGTGAGACCTCTTAAACATTTTGTGGAGGCCCAAGAGGTGAGACCTCTTAAACATTTTGTGGAGGCCCAAGAGGTGAGACCTGTTAAAAATTTGTGGAGGCCCAAGAGGTGAGACCTTGATAAAATTTTGTGGAGGCCCAAGAGGTGAGACCTCTTAAAAATTTTGTGGAGGCCCAAGAGGTGAGCCATAAATATATAAATTTTTTTATTACGGAGCAATTCTACGGCGGTTAAGGAGGAGGTGGAGGAGGAAATGGCACTTCATACAGATGGCACTTCACTTTTGGCTGCTTTCACTGTTGGAGAAGCAAAGTCCGGGTCAATCCACTTGCTGTTCATTTTGATTAGCGTCAGCCTGTCGCACTGTCGGTTGACAGACGGCTGCGCTTATCGGTTATAATGCCCCCGGCTGCGCTGAACACCCTTTCTGATAGCACGCTGGCGGCAGGGCAGGCAAGCACCTCCAAGGCGTACAGGGACAGTTTCCAGCCACGTGTCCAACTTGGAGACCCAGTAAGTGTAGGACGCCGAGGGATCGGGGAGGACAGGGGTACGGTCTGCCAGGTACTCCCCGCAACATCCGCCGATACTTGTACCTCCTGCTGATAGCGGGCCCCGCAGTGATGGAAGTTGCACGAGGGGGTGCCATGAACGTGTCCCACACCTTGGAGAGTGTTCCCCTGGTGGCTGTGGGCCTGATTGATGTTGTGGGACTCTGGGAGACCCTCTCCTCTCTGCCGCCAGCGATGGTGGGTGGGAAAATCTCCATCATGTTCTGCACGAGTTCCCTCTGGTATTCCAGCAATCGATTCGTCCTCTCCTCTACAGGAATAAAGAGGAGACGTTATCTTTATACCGGGGGTCCAGGAGTGCGAAGACCCAGTACAGTTTGTTCTCCACCATCCCGGACAACACGTGTGTCCCGGGAAAAGCAGCCCAGCATGAAGTCAGCCATGTGTGCCAGACTCTGAATAGGCATGACCTCACTGCCCCCACCAGAAGGATCACTTGCCATTTCCTCCTCTTCCTCTTCCGCCTCCTCTCCGCCCCATCCGCGCTGAACCA